>SNQJ01S0070941.1:0-18001 GCA_010110895.2 Picea sitchensis
GCTTGTTCTTCCAAAACTATCCACCAACTAGGTCCCACAAAGATAAATAAACACACCCTCAAAGGATCTCAAGTCATAACATCATGATAAGTGAATCCAATCAATAAATGAGCCACCTAAGAATGTGCATCAAATATCACTATATCAAACCATTAATTTCTCAAAGACATTATGTGACTTGTCAAGCTTGAATATGGGGGGGTTGACAAGGTGTCCTATTGGGTAGATCTTGCCCTAGGTCAAGGAAAGTTTCTAAGAGATCCCTCTCTAAGCCATGTAAAGTGGATGAGGTGGTTGGGGTCAAGACTCAATGGGAATAGGATTCATGACATACAAGAGGTCGCAGTGTCTTATTTATGGGTGCCTTTGCAGAGGGTGCGTGGTATCTTCGTTTGCAATGCACTTTTTCCAATCCCATTATTTGCCATTATTTTATCCTCTCATAATTTTAAGGAAAGGTTGAAGGCCACTGCCCTGGTGTGGTTTCCAAATAATGGCAATGTCAGCCACAAACACCTAGTGGAAATGAAAAGTCTGGCTCGTGATGAGACCCCCTTTCTCTCAGCCATGCAACTTACAACCATTACCGTGTCTTGGTGACCAGATGATGGTAATGTCATACCACTAGATATTCATGGACATGATAGGCCAACTCATGATGATACCTCATATCCTTCAACTGACCTTTTAAGCATTTAAATCATATTTTATTGTAGGTCCCCCTTTACTCAAAGATAAGCATTTCATTGCTTTCTTGGGTGATCCCTGTGCAAAGCATCTAGAAGTTTCATACATAGGATTTTATCATTTACCCAACATCAGTCCCTTTGGGCCTTCAACCCCTTCTTCCATTAGAATGAGGGACAACCTCTTCTTGGGTCAATACACCCTAAAATCCCAAGAGATAAGGAAATGGGGGGGAATAGCGATGGAAAGTGGTAAGTATGGTTGGGAACAGTAGGATGGATCTTCAAGGGAGTTCCTAGTAGCAAACCCATCCCCAAGGAAGACCACTTACTAGGGCACAATGTCAACCACAAATGTGAAGCAGGGCAAAAGGCATAATGTCCAAGCATATATCATGAAATATAGAGCAATCTAAGATACAACATACTCAAATGGCTAAAATATTGAAATAATGCTTACCATAATACTGACTTGTACCTCATGGAGCAAGGCCCACTGCCTTTCGAAAGCTAACTAATGTGGTGGATGCCATCTGGAAACCTGCAACCATCTGTGGTGGTGAGGGGCTCTCCATCTGTGCAAAAGGATATTGTTGGTCATGTAGTGTCTCGACACTCCATATCTGCAACCTGAGGGCCTCGAGACATAATCTCCTTAGTTATCCACAAAATGGGGATAACATATGGCTCCTACTTGGGGACTTATGCTTTCCGTAGAGTGCATGAGAACCGCAACATCTCCTGGTAGACCCGTGCCTACCAAAAACTCAGACAAAGGGACCAAAGAATCTAGGGTGGTGCTATCACCCTTTATCATAAAAATCCAAACTAAATGTTAATCTAGAAATTTTTTTTTTTGACATGTTTTCAAAAATTTCTAAGCTAAGCATGAAATCAATATGCAAGTAGAGAAAAATGAAAATGAAATACATCTAAATGAATATGAGCAATCAATATGTAAATGCAGGGAATAAAAATGACTTACCTACTTACCTAGGGCCTTGGGGCCTTGAAGATCACATGCTAGATGATGTCAGGTGAAGTCATACAACTAGTGCAACCATTTGATCATTTCATCAAAGTATCTCCCCATGTGATTAATGATATAATACAACAAAGATAAGTTAAGCACATAATAATCATGAGTATAAATACAAATATAATTGATCATGAAATAAAACTCATGAAGATGGGTGGGAGGGAGGAAATCCTGATAGATATAGAAACCATCAGCTCGATCATCCCGCCTAAAAGTGTAGCCACAAGATTGATAAGTCCATATTTGAAGGGGGTTACTATATGTAGACGAAGGCTCATCTTCATCTGCGCACAAAGACTCACTTCTTGTCGAGGACTGAGAGGAAATGAGGGATCCGAAGAATACTGCATGGTCTCTTGGAGAAGAGGGTAATAGGTAAGGAACGGTCTCAGGTGTAGAAAAACACTGCCTCTTCCCCTGTGAATCTCAATGGAAATATCCAAGATGAAAATACTTCCGCTTTGAAGAATGAACCTTTGGCTGCTCTGAGGTGGCCACATCTTGGTATTCCTCAAAATCTGAGCACAATGGTTATAAGTCCTCATAAAACAAATCTACATCCTCAAAAGGGTATGTACCAAAGGATGAATGAAGATCACTCTGAGTATGTTGTGACAAGTCATCCTTGAAGGGGCGGAACAAATCTGTAACCATATCATCATCATGCTACCAAACATCTGAATCATATATGTATGAGGACCACTCCTCTGACGATGACACCCCCTTTGCCTGAGAGCTACCCTCAATGTCATAAATGGGGTCTCTATCAAATTTGAGACAACTAAGATCCCATCCGCGTCTGCTAGTTTGTATGAAATTGTCTATAGGCTCATCAACCATATCGAAGGGTACTTTCATAAGACCATCAGTATGATTGAAAATGACCATATTTTCGTCTTTGTGTGCAGGAGGAGCAGAGGCATGGATGTCTTCAACTGGACCTTCAAATTCTTCATCATCGACACTGATCGCTTCTTCAACATTAAGAGGTAAACAAGGTTGGACAACCTCATCTTCATCAAGCGGGATCAAAGATAGCAGTGCCTCAACATGTTGTGCTTTATCATAATTCTTTTTTCTTTTTATAGACAACCCCCTCCATTGCCTCTTCATCACAAGAGGCTTGATTCTGAGTGCATAGTTATTTGCTTGCTTTTCTTCAAGGGGATCTATCATATCCAAGGTTTCCTCCGATACTTATTCACTTTCAAGGTCATGGAATAAAGCATCATCAAGGTCTTCGAAAGGGTCGCAACTCATTGTGTTCTCTTCTTGATGACTTTCTTCATATGTCTGTTCTTTGAATATTTCTTCATTGTCAAGGGGAGGAAATAATTCTCTTATGCGATTCATCATCTCTTTAGCAACTTTATTAACAACCTTCTCCTTTTCCATCTATAAAAATGCCATCGTTGAGTCCCAACAATTTCTGGATGAGGGTTCATTCCATGGTGCCATAGTTCCATTGACTGGAAAGACACCTCAAAGGAGTTGCTAGGTAAGATTAAATCTCACCAAGGGAGGAAAGGGGAAAGAGGGAAAGGTGGGTTCGTGGAAGGTGGAGTCACCAGATTAACTTCAAGGGGAGTTCATCAAGGGTGGAAAGGGAATGTTCTTCAATGGATTTGCCAGACAAGCTAAGGGATAGAGGCTTTGGGAGGGAAGCTTGCCAAAGTGTCGTTAGGGAACGAAGAGGATTCAAAATCCTCCTTGACAATGACACCAAAATGTTATAGCACAAGTTGTAGGTTGGGCAAAGCCCGACCCAACCACAAAGGGAAGCGCTACAACTAAGGAACACTCCACCCAATGTCACCTCGATGTAGGTCCCACACTTCAAGGGTGACTAGGTCACTCTAGGGAGGCAAACCCGATGACCGTAGGGGGGAAAGAGATGGAGAAAGGGAAGTGTATGGAGAAGTCACCCGGAAGGTCAAGTGATGGAAGAAATAATTGGTTGAAAAAGGTAAGTGAAGAGAGGGAATTGGATACCAAGTAAGGAGATAGTTGCCAATGCACCTGTACCTGCCCAAGACACAAGAAAAGACACTTTTCCAACTAAGTATAGAAATGGATCAACAAGTTAAGCTTGCTTTCCCTAAAATACAACAGAATTCAAGTTAGTAAATCAGCAATAAATGTTATGCTAAGGCTAGTTTAAGATGTTATATTGACTAGCTAGTTAGTAGGTGAGTTAGGTTGGCAAATAGCTAGGTTTTAGCCTAGGGATTGGTCAATGGCTTAGGGATGTCACAAGTCTGAAATTTCTGCAGAAAATTGCAGACCTATGGATGTAGCTAACTAGGGAAATTATTAGAAAAGCTAGTGGTCATATGTTAGTGCTAGGTGGCCCAAAAAGTGCGCCCCAACTAGGAGACTTAGTGGATGGATTTTGGAGGAAATTTAGGGGCCGATTAGTGAGATATTAGCACCTAGGGTTAGTAACGTTTTGCAGCCTTATGGCTGTAGAAAATAAGTTAGTACAACAATTTGATTTGTGGGTAAAATAGGATGCCCAAGGGAGGTAAGACTCCTCAAAGAATCGAGAAAACTTTCCAAAAGATATAGACTTATAGTTTGCAAAAATCACGATTCCCAAGGCAACAATTTTATATCTCTGATGCAAAAAATAAGTGACTAGTGCCTTTAAAGAAGGATTAATGGAGTCAAGTAGAAAGAGCTAGGGTTACTAAATCCTTGGGGGTGTAAACCCTCTTACTCTCCAAGGAAAGTACCTCTAGCTAGGGTTTGAAGATGAGGGGTATAAATCCTCTTACTTCCTCAACCAAACCCTTGCAATATCAACAATCTTGAGCATAAAAATGGTGAAGACTAGAGTGGGGGTGTAAATCCTTATACTTCCCACTTAGTTCTTAGCACAACAACCTTGAATTGAAGCAAATGATAGCATGAAGGTAAAAGACCATACCAATTTCAAAGAAAATGCTAAGACAATCCACCATAAGAGCAAAAAATAAGCCTTCCAAGGCTAGCGCTAGACTTCCATCAACCATTCACCAAAAGATAGGCATAAACAAGAGCATGAAAGAGACAAATGGCCAAAGATAGCGAAAATTTCAGATCAAGTCCTCTCACAAGAGGGAGAGTTATGATTCAAATGAGATCTTATGATCTCTTATTTATACAAAAAGTCCTTAAGATAGTTTGTCCACATACTTTAGGGTAAAACACAAGATTAGGGGTTAAGAACCCTAATCTTGCCCCTTTTACAAAATAATATTAAACAATTCCTTTAAAATTTCACTTTTGCACAGATAAAACCCTAATTTACATGGACGTCACCCCTTTATGGGACGTTTTGGCACTAGTAGAAAGTTGTTGGTGATGTAGGAGGGTAGTAAGGCTTTCAAAAGCCATGTGTCAAGCATACAAATGTCTTCCTTCATGGTCAAAGACTCAAACACCTCAAAACGTCCAAGTGCCAATGCATATCACCTCACCACCATAACCTAACCCCTCAAACATGATGTCAAGCTAAAAAAGAAGATGTTTTTCCCCTCTTGGGCAAATCGTTTGGCATGTGAGGGCTGGGCTAAGTCTTCCACATCATCTTCTAGGTTCTCCAATACTTTGTCCTTGTGATCTGGCATGTGGACCCTTGGCATCCAACCTGTGGGCTTGCAGCCCCATGGAATCCCAAGCTAGGCTTGTTCTTCCAAAACTGTCCACCAACTAGGTCCTGCAAAGACAAATAAACACGCCCTCCAAGGATCTCAAGTCATAACATCATGATAAGTGAATCCAATCAATAAATGAGCCACCTAAGCATGTGCATCAAAGATCACTATATGAAACAGTTAATTTCTCAAAGACATTATGTGACTTGTCAAGCTTGGATATGTGAGGGTTGATGAGGTGTCCTATTGGGTAGATCTTGCCCTAGGTCAAAGAAAGTTTCCAAGAGATCCCTCTCTAAGCCATGCAAAGTGGATGAGGTGGTTGGGTTCAAGACTCAATGGGCATAGGGCTCATGACATACAAGAGGTCGTAGTGTCTCATTCATGGGTGCCTTTGTAGAGGGTGTGTGGTACCTTCGTCCGCAATGCACTTTTTCCAAGCCCATTGTTTGCCATTCTTTTATTCTTTCATAATTTTAAGGAAAGGTTGAAGGCCATGTTGAAATATTGTAACTGCAAAGAATATTCTAATTATTATTGAGTTATTCTCTTATAGATCAATCTCCTTTTGTGGATTGATCATGTTGGGAATCTTGTATGACCAAATCCCCTTTGTGGATTGGTCAAACCCTATACAAATGCTGCTAATTGAGAAGTCGGCCCCTAGGCCCAATTAAAGTGGTTTTAGCCATTAGTTGGAGAAGTCATCCTTTCCCAATGAAGAGACACCACTCTAGCGCTCCTCAGCTAGTAAATAACGAGAGGCTAGCACCTCATTCACTCACTCACTAAAGTCACTCATCTAGTATGCAAGTTTGAGGGAAGCTGCAGTTGCCGAAAGAAGGAAGAGAGAGGTGCATTTGTTAGTGTTGGATATTCTCTTGTGTTTTGGTCTTTTATCTTGGCATTGTATTGGCAATCTATATTAAGGAAGTTTTTGTTGGGTTTTCTCCCACATGAGGGTTTCCCAGGATTAATGCCATGTACCTTGTGATTGTGTATCTTTCAGTGATCCTGCTTATGCTATTATTGTCTAGTAAATTGAAAATAAATTAATAGAAGCTATAAATTTAACATGGCATCAGAGATTGACTAAATAGAGCACCTTTCACTGGGTTACCAAAAACGTCATTGTTGCCGTATAAGAAAATTATGGCTTTTTGTTGGAAGATAATTTCAACCTAAAAACCATCTAGGGAAGTGAGCCCTAGCCTAGTGAACTCATTGGCATCTTGAGCGCAACTTTTCAGTGGACAGAGACTCCGGAAAGTGAAACCCTAGTTTTCATTGGTACCAGAAAACCAGAAAACCAGAAAACTAGGAAAGCAAAACCAGTACCAGTCCATATTTTCACAAGCCCAGTTTCAAGGGGTACAATTTGGATTTTCAGAAAACAGACTGCACCAGGCTACTCGCCTCACCCAAGCGCACCTCCTAGTAAGTTCAGATCTAATTTCTGAGCAGTTTCAATTTTTGGTCATTTTCCCAGCTCTAGGTCAAGATGTCTGCAAGCACCAAGATTGTTGACAAGCTAGAAGGTGTAGACAATGTTCGTGCCTGGAATTATAGGCTTGCACTCATTCTTGAAGAGAATGACCTTGCAAGATTCATCAAGGAAATTGTACCAGAATCATCAGAGGCTACAACTAAACATAGTACCAGAAAGATATGGTTAGGGCCAAGCGAATCATTGCAAACTCTATTAAAGACCACTTGATCCCTCAAGTGTCTTCTAATATCACTCCAAAATAAATGTTTGATTCCCTAACCAGAATGTATGAAGGAAGGACCATTAACCGGAAGATGAACTTGAGAACCCAACTCAAGAATACAAAGATGCAAAAAGGAGAAACCATTCATGATTATTTCTCTAGGGTTTCTCAATTCAAGGAACAACTAGAAGCAATTGGATACAACCTAGATGAATATGAAATCATAATGACAACTCCTAATGGTCTCACAAGACCTTGGGATACCTTCATCCAAACTATTTGTGCAAGAAAGGGGAAACTCCAATTTGACAGTCTTTGGGAAGAATGTGTTCAAGAAGAAGCAAGAGTAGCTAACCGAGAAGCAATTCTTTTAAGGGATGAAGATCAAGCCATATATGCTCATGCTAAAGGAGGAAAGAGAAGGTCTCACTTCAATAAGGAGACCCACCTACATAAGGAATATCACTCCCCAAAGAGATTCATCCATAAAGAATCTCACCCTCCAAGGAGATTCCAGAAGTTTTAGAAAGGTCAAAGAAGAGAAAAGGATTCCTCCTCTTATCAATGTTACCATTGTCACAAGATGGGACATATTTCTAAGAATTGTCTAGCTAGAAGAGAAGAATACAAGAAGAGAAATAACAAAAGACACCATGCCCATGCAGTTGAAGATGATGAGCCACCCACAAAGATGATTAAAGAAAAGATTGAAGACTATGTCTTATTCTCTGCCCTCTAAGGATTTGTGTCACCTGGAGAGGACACTTGGCTCATAGATAGTGGTGCTTCTAAGCACATGACAGGTCATAAAGACATCCTCTCTATCCTTACAGAAAAGAACTTTCCCCAGAAAGTTACACTCGGAGATGATTACCAGTACCCTATCAAAGGAATGGGAGAATCCACTTACAAACTTGATTCAGGGACCCAATGAAGATGAAGGATGTACTCAATGTACCAGGTTTGACAAATAATTTGCTTTCTATCTTAGCTTTAGATAAGAAAGGCTTCAGGGTTTGATTCATAGATGGTGAAGTCCTTATGTGGCCTAAAGGAAAAACAATAGAAGATGCAATTGTTATTGGAACAGAAGAAGGTGACATGTATAAATTAAAAGGTCACTTAGATGCAACCTTGACTCACTCCATTGAGAGTCCATGTGAACTTTGGCATAGAATACTAGCTCAAATCAACTACAAATCCTTACCATATGTAAGCAAGGTAGTAATAGGCCTACCATAATTCAAGGTTGATCATGAAGGTGTGTTCAAGGGATGTGCACGAGGAAAGAACATAAATAATCCTTTCCCGAAGAGCGATAGTAAAACAGAAGGAATCTTGGAGCTCATCCACTCAGATGTATGTGGCCCAATTCCATCTACCTCTCTTAGTGGGTATGTATACTATGTGTCATTTATTGATGATTATTCTCACAAGAATTGGGTTTACTTCTTGAAATCAAAAGATGAAGTGTTTGGAAAATTCAAGGAATTCAAAGTCTTGATAGAGAATCTCTCTAAAAGAAAAATCAAGATACTCAGGTCAGATAATGGAGGACAATACACCTCAAAAGAATTTGTAATCTTTTGTAGAGATGCCGAGATTAAAAGGGAGCTCACCACTCCTTACAATCCTCAACAAAATGGTGTAGCAGAAAGAAAGAACAAAACTATAATGGAAGCAATGAATACTATGATCCATGATCAAGATCTTCCAATGCACTTATGGGCTGAAGCAACAAGAACAACCGTGTATGTTCAAAACAAATTATCCCATAGTGCACTTGGGTTCAAAACCCCCGAAGAAATGTTCTCCGAAAAGAAGCTAGAAGTAATCCATCTCAAGATATTTGGCTATCCAGTGTTTGTACACATTTCGAAAGAGAAGAGAACCAAACTGGACCCTTAAGGAAAGAAGGGAATATTTTTTGGCTATTGTGAGGTTTCAAAGGCCTTCGGGATTTACATACCAGGTTACCATCATATTGAGATCTGCAGAGATGTAACCTTTGACGAAGATACAACACTCAAGAAATCAAGGAGATGCCAGCTTGAAGAAGTATATGAAGAAGAGCTTGTAGCTCCCAGAGTTACAGAACCAGTGAGGTAAGTCACAACTTCCCCTGATGATGAGATTGAAGAAGATCATGATATGACAAAATTTCAAGAACCTCCCTAGATGATGATCTCTCACAAGAGAAAGCTAGCTTGGGAAAGGGAACTTATTCAAGACGGAGAGAAGTATGGTGCCCCAGAAGGAACCATGAGACAAATAAAGAAACCTAATCCATTCTCTAGTTATATGGCTTTAATGTGTGATCTCATAGAAAATGAGCCTACTTTCTTTGAAGAAGCCATTCAGAAGAAAGAATGGGCAGATGCCATGACAAAAGAATACCAATCCATTATAAAGAATGATGTATGGGAAATAGTTTCCAGAGCAAAGAGAAAAGATGTGGTATCTTCCAAATGGTTATACAAGATAAAACATGTTGTTGATGGAAGTATTGAAAAACATAAAGCAAGGTTTGTAGCTCATGACTTTTCTCAAAAGGAAGGCGTTGATTATGAAGATACATTTGCTCCTGTAGTCAGATACACTTCTATCAAAACCATCATAGCTCTTGCAGCTAAGATGAAGTGGAAGTTACACTAGATGGATGTGAAAACAACCTTCTTAAATGGTTTATTGAAGAAGAAGTGTATATAGAACAAACTCAAGGGTTTGAAGTTAAAGACAGAAAGACTCATGTCTGTAGGTTGAAGAAGGCTTTGTACGGATTGAAGTAAGCTCCTAGAGCTTGGTATGGAAGAATTGACAGTTTCCTGACGAGCTTGGGCTTTACCAAGAGTAAAGCTGATTCTAACCTTTATTTCAAGGTTATGAATGATGATCCAGTTATATTGCTGTTGTATGTGGATGAATTATTCTTAACTGGAGAAGAAAATCTCATCACTGATTGTAAGAAGAAGCTCGCTGCAGAATTTGAGATGAAAGACCTAGGCCTGATGCACTATTTCTTAGGTCTTGAGGTTTGGCAGAGCCCAGAGAAGATCTTCCTTAACCAAGGGAAGTATGCAGTCGAAATACTGAAGAGGTTTGATATGTTGGAGTGTAAATCCATGAACACACCCATGGAAACAAAGTTGAAGCTCCTGGTTGATACTTCGTCAGAATTGGTTGATGCTACGCTGTATAGACAAATCATTGGATCATTGATGTATCTGACGAATACCAAGCCAAATATATGTTTTGCTGTGAACACCTTGAGTTAGTATCTGGTAGAGTCCAGACGTGTTCACCTTGTTGCTGCAAAACATGTGATGAGATACCTTAAGGGTACGTTGGACTTTGGTCTCTGTTATAATGGAGATCATGACTTCAGACTGATTGGTTATACTGATTCAGAATTGGCTGGAAGTGTTTTTGATAGAAAGAGCACTTCAAGATGTTGTTTTAGTCTGGGGTCAGCCATGACTTCATGACAGAGTAGGAAGCAATCCAGTATTACTCTCAACATAACAAAAGCATAATACATTACTGCATGTTCTGCCAGTTGTGAATCCATATGGCTTCGAAAGTGATAGACAGGTCTATTTGATCAGGAGATGGAAACAACCGTGATTCTATGTGATAACCAGAATTGCATAAAGATGACAGAGAACCCTGTGTTCCATGACAAGTCAAAGCACATAGAAATCCGGTATGACTACATTCGTGATATGGTGCAGAGGGGAGCCATAAATCTCCAATATGTTGGCACAAATGAGAAGGTTGTAGATGTGTTTACCAAGCCTCTGTCTCGTGTAAAGTTTGAGCACTTTCGAGACAAGCTTGGTATAGTCCGAAAAGATCTCCCTCGAAAGGGGGAGTGATGCTGATGATACTATGGTATCCTGACCAACAACGGGTAACACAATTACGATTTTATATCCTAGGAGACTGATCATCCCTGGACAGATCCTAAAGGTCCGGTAAGGATGGTCTGTCAAAGTACCTGTGCATGCATATGCTAGCTATGGTCAATAGTGGTAGCTCCATTAGGATTTTTATAATCCTAGGGATTCTTATGATTCCTGGGTAGATCCCGAATGTTTGGTAAGGATGGTTTGTCAGAGTACCACGTGGTAGCTCTGTTAGGATTTTATATCCTAGGGAATCTTAGGATTCCTGGGAAGATCCCTAGGGACTCATAGAGTACCACAAAATGTTGTTACGCCTGCCTCATTCTATTCCTGTATGATGATGATGATATTATCTCAGCCTCATGCCAATGATGTTGTTGTTCCAACCACGTGCTATTGATGATGTTGTTGTTCCAACCTCGTGCTGTTGATGATTTTATTGCTCCAACTTTGTGCTGTGATGATGTTGTTGCTCCAGCCTCGTGCTGTTGATGATGATGTCGTTGATGTTGTTGTTATAGATTTTATGCTAACTGATGTTGATGTTTCAGGTTCCAGCTCCATGCTATGAACAATGAAGATGATGCTATTCCAACTCCATGTTGTGAATGATGATGATACTCCAACTCCATGCTGTGATAGATGATGTTATTGACGATGAGAAAAAACTTCCGATAATTTATAGATATGCCAGTCAGTGTTCCAGATGTTGTTGATGTTGCTGCCCTCTCTCTCTCCTGATGATGTTGTAGAATACCCTTTTTGTTAAGGGGGAGTGTTGAAATATTGTAACTACAAAGAATATTCTTCTTATTATTGAGTTATTATCTTATAGATCAATCCCCTTTTGTGGATTTATCACGTTGGGACTCTTGTATGACCAAATCCCTTTTTGTGGATTGGTCAAACCCTAAACAAATGCTGCTAATTGAGAAGTTGGCCCTTAGTCTTAATTAACGTGGTTTTAGCCACTAGTTGGAGAAGTCGGCCATGCCCAATGAAGAGACACCACTCTAGCGCTCCTCAACTAGTATAAATATAGAGAGGCTAGCGCCTCATTCACTCACTCACTAAAGTCACTCATCTAGTGTACAAGTTTGAGGGAAGCTGTAGTTGCCAAAAGAAGGAAGACAGAGGTGCATTTCTCAGTGTTGGATATTCTCTTGTGTTTGGTATTTTATCTTGGCATTGTATTGGCAATCTATATTAAGGAAGTTTTTGCTGGGTTTTCTCCCCCATGAGGGTTTCCCAAGATAAATATTGTGTACCTTGTGATTGTGTATCTTTTAGTGATCCTGCTTATGCTATTATTGTCTAGTAAATTGAAAAGAACTTAATAACAACTCTAAATTTAATAGGCCACCACCCTGGCGTGGTGTCCATATAATGACAATGTCACCCACAAACACCTAGTGGAAATGAGAAGGCTGGCTCATGATGAGACCCCATTTCTCCCAGCCATGCACCTGAGAGCCATTACCCTGGCTTGATGACTAGATGATGGTAATGTCATACCACTAGATATTCATGGACATGATAGGCCGACTCATGATGAGACCACCTATCCTCCAACTAACCTTTCAAGTATTTAAATCATATTTCATTGTGGGTCCCCCTTTACTCAAAGATAAGCGTTTCATTTCTTTCTTGGGTGATTCCTAGGAGAATCATCTAGAAGGTTCATACATAGGATTTTATCATTTACCCAACATCAATCCCTCTGGGCCTTCAACCCCTCCTTCCCATAAAATGAGGGACAAACCCCTTCTTGGGTCAATACACCCTAAAATCCCAAGAGATAAGGAAATGGGGGGAATAGTGATGGAAAGTGGTAAGTATGGTTGGGAATGGTACGATGGCTCTTCAAGAGAGTTCCTAGTAGCAAACCCATCCCCAAGGAAGATCACTTACTAGGGCACAATGTCAACCACCAAGGTCAAGCAGGGAAAACGACATAATGTCCAAGCATATATCATGAAATCTAGAGCAATCTAAGATACAACATACTCAAATGGCTAAAATATTGAAATGATGCTTACCATAATACTAACTTGTACCTCATGGAGCAAGGCCCACTGCCTTCCAGAAGCTAGCTAAAGTGGTGGATGCCATCTGGAAACTTGCGACCATCTATGGTGGTGAAGGGGTCTCCATCTGTGCAAAAGGATACTGCTGGTCATGTAGTCTCTCGTCACTCCATATCTGCACCCTGAGGGCCTCGAGACATAATCTCCTTAGTTATCCACAAAATGGGGATAACAGTTCCCATTACCCCCATGAGACCCACTAGTATCATTAATTCCACCAAATAAGGTTGGATCTTTACCATGCCTTTTCTCCATCAGACACTGAGAAAGAATACCCTAATTTTTACTCTGCTCCATCAAAACTATCATTCCGCCTTGCCCTCTTTGGAAATTTGCAAAAGATAATTTGGGTTCTGCCTATCCCAGGGATAAATGGTTCTGGATTTCCTCAAGGTTGCGCTGCATAGTTACCTGACTATTTTGTATTGCATCTTTCATTGTCTGAGCTACCTTTTCGGCCAAAAATTCTGTCTCTTCAGATGTGGCATTTTCTGTTTCATGAGTTTCCTCCATACCGACTTCTGTCTCTTCCCCTCCAGAATACCTGATACTGGTTCTCCCCCACGAACTCTTCTCCTGGTCACCAATATTTTATCACAGGCTGGTGCAGGACTTGGCTTTGATACCACTGAAATGTTCCCAAGCAGATTCACTAGGGAACTTAGATGAATTTCTGAACTTGTTTGTTTATTTTTGCAGGGTTTTAATTCTGGAGTTGTGCTCTAGGTGTTTTATGAAGCGTTTATAGCATATAGAAGACAACAATGAAGTAGATCACAATATATAAGAGACACAATCAAATATATTTCAGAAAAAGATTCACATCTGACCTTTATTTATTATAATAAGTTGATCTTCCACACATAGATCTGCAGATCTGGTACAATAGAATAAGATAAAGAAGCCAAAGATGCATGCACCCTTCAGATACCATAATATAGAGAAATAGGGTCTCCAAGATCCCCCACAATTGACTAAATACAGATACAAGATCAATTTCTTTCCCTGATGAGCAATAACTTTCAGATCTGGTACTGGTGTGCTCCTCATTGGCTAAAACAGCTAGAAATTTCGGCCTCCCTGAAGGTGCGCCCAACTTGCTGGAAAAACCATTCAAATGCGCCTTGCTTGCACAAATCTTTCCTGGATTGAATCTGGACTAAATAGAATGGTGAGGGAGGGATCTTTCAGCTCCTCAACCAAGCTTGGACCACGAACATAGGCATTTTACACCTCCTTGCTGGTCTCTAGGGTTTCTTGACTGAAAACCCTCAAAACGTAAGCTGCATAGCTCAAGTGATCTCAATAGAAGAATAGCATTAATCAAGAGTGAGGCGCCCTCCTCTCACTTTTATACCTCCGTATTCTATTTCTCTGTTAAGTTACTCTATGATTTTCACTAAGGTTATTGTTTTTAATTTCTTCTTAAGTCAATAACCCTTTTTCCCTTTTTTCAGAGTCACTTTAACAAAATATCATTACATCACCTAGTGACATCTTTAGTGCCTCATACCCCTTTTCCTATTGGACTATAGTCTAGAGGGGTGACTAGACTACTAAGTCCTCCATGGTCTTGTCAAGGAGAGGGGAACATTACATATTTTATGTGTATAACAATTGGCATACATAACAGGCCGAGAATATTTGATGTGTATCCCAATTGGCATACACAGCAGGTCCCTGGGCCTTCTCTGTATGCCGCTTGGCATGGGCCTGCTCTGTATTCCAAATGGCACACACAGTAGGCCCAAGGGTCATCTATGTCTGCCAATTGACTTGGCATACATAGCAGGCCCAAGGGTTTTCTGTGTATGCCAATTGGCATACATAGCAGACCATTGAGCCAGTTGTGTATGCCAAGTGGTAGGGGCCTGCTGTGTCTTCCAAGTGCATACACATCAGGCCATTGGACCAACTGTATGCCAATTGGTCAATGGCTAGCTATGTATGCTAATTGGCATACACAACAGGCCCCTGGGTCTGCTCTGTATGCCCAGTGGCATACAGAGCATGCTCCTCGGTCTGCTCTGTATGCCAATTGGTGTACACAACATGTATCATAGTTTCTTTTGGATCAAGGTTTTGTTTATCATTGTTGCATGGTTGTAGCAGACATATATCCAGTTCAAACCATTTCCACTTGCTGCCTGCTTTGAAACAATTTGGTTCACAAGATTTATGTCCTGCACCAAATATTCCAGGTGCATTTCATATGTTTGTTTTTCCAAATATATCAGTGCCTTCTAGGGTAAAATGGAGTCAATTTAAAGGAGGACGCAAGGGTTGAAGGAGGAAGGCTAAGGACTAGAGGGAAGATCTCTAAAGTGCTGCTATGGCAGGGCCTCAGAGAAAAAACCCTAAGGGAGAGAGGCTCACTCCGGTGTTGCAATGGCAAGGCCTCGCGTTCTCTAATCCTTCCTTAGATGAAAAAAATGGCTAGCATGAAAAATAAAGTCAAGACAAGAGAGTCAAATGAGGGAGAGTGTTGCTACAACAAGGCTCTATCATCAAACCCTAGAAGAAAAATGACGCTAAGTGTAGATAACCTAGGCCTGGGACGTCTTCTCCTTCTTGAGCTCAAACAGGTACGACTAGCAAAGGGGAAGAGGAGAAAGGAGTGTAGCTACAACTAGGCTCTCTTTTCCTCTTCAATGGCTGAAAAATTCTCTATCAGGGGACATGAGACAAGAACCTACTTGTGTGCCTGTCACCTAGGGTTTTAATCAGCAAATTATAAACATATGCAAGAATATAAGACTACAACCATTCATTCAAGAGGTTTTGCAGAAAAAACACTTACATATCACCATGAAATAACATGCAAACCCTAGTTGTAACACCTTCCTTCAAGAGAAATGCGAAAACATGCCAAAAATATCTTCCTTCAACAAGTGCGCCTTCCTTAAATTAGCCAAGTACCCAAGATATGGCGCAAATTTCAGACCTCACTAATGAGTGAGTGAGTTGTGTTGAAAAAATGAGAGTGAAAATCTCTCATTTGTACAAAACCTTGTCCTAATTTTACATTTTAGGTTAGGTAAAAGTCCGACAAGGCCAAATTATCAAAATCATATTGTTTTACATTAAATTGTCAAATAAAAACCCTAAATAAGCATAAAAGAGAGTAAAATCCCCTCTAAGGGAGGCAATAGCCCTTTCTAGGGAAAATGAAACATCTTGGAGCAAAATGTTAACCCTCCAGGGGCTTCCCCAACATGCCACACGTGCCACTGCTGCCCAGTCTGCCTCCAAAGACGTCCAATAGGCTGGATGATGTCATGGTCATCAAAGGTGACGTCCCAGGCCTTCCAAGGCCAACGTCTCAATGACAAGGGATCATCCCCCTAGGCCAAGATATGTTGGGGTGCCTCTGGTGGAACGTCCTCTTCTTCTCTGGTGCAAAGACTCTGATCAACCTCTATCCTGTCTCCACCTCCTGATGGGGTCTCAACATCCATTTGGTGGGCTCTTCAGCCCCATGGAGGTCCAAACTAATCATCTCCCCATGTGTACCGGTCCAAATGGTACCTGTCCATCGGGTATGGTCCTGCACATCAAAGGCTACGCCCTCCATTGGCTCATTAGTCACAGGGATCATGGAAATGCCAATCACATTTCATCATTAATATTATTAAACACATGCATAAAATCCTTAATACATCAATCAATAGCTCAAAGACGTTACACAAGCCTGCAATATAAGTCTAGGGAAAAGGACAAGGCTTCCTATTGGGCTAGTGTCCATAGAAAAAGGCAAGTTCCCAGAAAGACCTCTTCCAAGCCATGTAAGTGGGTGGTGTGGTCAGGGGATGTCCAAGCATGTGGGTGCAATGATGGCCAAGGGTGAAAAGATGTTACCTGTGGGTGCCTTTGCAGAAGGCGAGCTATCCCTGTCATGGATGCATTTTTTCCAAGCCCATTCTTGCCTTTATTATTTATATTCTTTTTATTCTTTTATTTTCTTTTTTGTTCAAAAGCTAATCAGGGGACACTGCCTTGGCATGGTGAGCAGAGCTGCCAACATTACCCACAAGTACTTTTGCAAAGATGAGAAGGTTGGCTCGTGATGAGACCCCCTTTCCCTTGGCCATGCAACCAAGAGTCACTGCCCTGGCGTGGTAACCAGCTGGTGGCAATGTCATACTGCTAGGTACCCATTGACCTAATAGGCTAGCTCACGATGAGACCCCCTATCCTCTGATTAGGTCTTGTTTTATTATTTTTTTTGGTCCCTCTTGTTTCTTGCTGAGAAGCTTTTTATTGCTTTCTCGGGGATCCCTGGGCGAAGCATCTCGAGGTTCATTTTTAGGCTTTTATCTTTTACCATCTTGCTTTTACCTTCTAGGCCTTTAGCCCCTTCTTCCCACGAGGTAAGGTACAATCTTGAAATAGGTCAACCCAATGCCTGGACAAGGGGAATGGGATAGGTGAGCGGGAAACAAGGTGCAAGAGTGGTGCTATGATGGGAGCGGACGATGGCTTTTCAGAAATCCCCCCAGTGGCAAACCAAAACCTACAGACACAGGCTTTCTAGGGCACCCTGTCAACCCCCGCAAACATGGTCAAGTGAGAAAATGTAAGATCCAAGCAGTTGTTAGAGATAAGAGGAATCAGATGTATATATTTAAAGGTTTCAATGATCAAAAGTGACACATACCATGATACCTGGACCAATTATGTCATGGAGCAAGAACACCTTCCGATACAGGACCAATCCGACGGTGATGGATGCTGCTACTGCTGTCAAGACAAAAATGATGGGAGAAAAAGATGGGCCCTCCAGGGCCATGCTCAGGTCAATCCTGCTGTTGGTACTCCATGTCTAGGACCTGTGGGCCTTGAGACATGATCTCCTAGTTATCCCTAAAAAGTGGGGATAACATCTGGCTCCAACTCGGGGACATGTGCTCACTGTAGAGCGCATGAGAAGCTCA
>SNQJ01S0070941.1:19065-29628 GCA_010110895.2 Picea sitchensis
TGATGAGAAGTGACTTTCAGTGGCCGGAGAAGCCATAAGGATGGATAAATCACTTTTTAGAGGTAAAATGGTTAATTAATTAATTAATTAAGTGATTTAATCAAGGAATAATAAAATAAAGTAAAAGTCACTTGGAGGGAAAATCTCAACAGCGAATTAGGGTTTCGGGAAGCTATAAAGGAAAGGTAAAGGACCTAATTCCTCATTATGCTATGTTATGATTTGATGTTGATGTATTTGCAGAGGAGGAGGAAATCGACCCCCTTGTTGTTTTGTGGATTTCGGGAGGAAACCATCACCCTTGATTGGTTTCGGTGTTGAGAGACACACCCTAGCCTATCGGAGATACCATCCAGGTATTTTACCGTGCATTACAGTGTCCAGCTCAGTGATTGCGCAGCTTATCCAGTGAGGGCACAAGTGATTGAGAGAGGGTTTGTACGACCGCTTGAGACAGTTTCAGATCTGGCCGATTCCTTCCGACCCATTAGAGAGTTATCCAGGACGCTCCTTTTGAGCCATCTGCCATCAATTTCCAACGGTGGGATCTTTCAGAAAGTGGAAAACAATCATTTAGGGCACAACTCTCGAGGAAGCACATTTGGGGTTCCAGGGGACATTCCAGGGAATATCTGAGGAATCCTTTCGACCCATTATAGAGGAGACCAAGACGATCGTTTTGAGCTATACATCGTCAGATTTCATTGGTGGAATCTCTAGGGCACACTCATTGAGCCCAGGAGGTGCGCAAACCTCCAGAGGGTGACATCTAGAGCTTCAGAGGTCAGATCTTCAGTTCGACAGTCATCAGGATTAGTCTAGAGGCCAGGGCGCATCTTTTGAGATAATTTCCAACTCATTCCGACGGGTATCGCCATCAGGCCGAGTTTTCCGGATTCTACAACAGTTACCGCGAGCTGCCAAATTGATTTTTACCGATCTATCTGTGCATGCGCAGACCAACACATGTTCTTYTGGTCACGAGTATTTCTTATCTATTGTTTTCTATTCCAGTGACGATCCATGAGATCTAACTGACGATTATCATATCTACTTCCAGTGTTTATTGTATTTCCTACTTTTTCCAGCATTATATATATATCAGTGAGTTGTGTTGTCCTTATTTCGCATGCATTGTTTTATACTGCTAAACACATAATAAACTGGAACACACATGCAAAAACAACTGAGCATCTTCACACAGTTACTCAAACGCAGTCAGAAACCCCCAGAGTATCAGATTCAGTAGC
This sequence comes from Picea sitchensis, assembly GCA_010110895.2. NCBI lineage: Eukaryota > Viridiplantae > Streptophyta > Pinopsida > Pinales > Pinaceae > Picea > Picea sitchensis. The sequence continues at coordinate 20,316 of SNQJ01S0070941.1, forward strand.
CAAACCGTAGTTCAGTAGTAGATATCCATATCAGCTGGATCAGGGATATTATAGTGGTATGAGAGCTGGTTTTCCTGCCAGCCTAAGCAGAAAATCAGATAAGGATGTAGATACATCATTACCAGTGAGTGGATTGACAGGAGCACAGATGGAGCCTGTTATCGCATAGTTTGTAGCTAGGAGTAAAGGCTATAAGGTAGAAGGCCAAACTGGCGTAACAGGAACCTATCCCATCCAATGTCACCACGATGGGTAGGTTCTTTCTCTTTAGGGAGGCTAGGCCCAGGGGAGACGTCCCCGGTGACCTGGGGTTTTGAAAGGGCAAAGGATAAAAGGACAAGGACAAATTCCCCTTTCACAGATCACCGCCAATAAGATAGTCTCGGCTAAACAACCAATAATAAGGTATAACCAAAGAAAAGAAAAGCACCTTCTTGAGACAACACAACAAGGAAACTAATACGTGCAATCTTGGTTAGTACTTCATATAAATCAGTGACTATCTGATATTCAATATAAACAATTTAAAAGTAAATGTTGACGAAGTCAATGTTTACAAAATAGCAATGATAAATGTATCACTTGTCAATAAATACAAGAATGATATGGCATCCAATGTAATCATTCAATACTTAGTCTAATAAATTCCCTCAACTACCATTCAATTGCTCATAGACAAGACGTTGTTGCATCAATGATATAATAGCAAGGAGTGACGTCAGCATTCAGGGTTAGTAGGTTAGGGTTTTGAGATTCAAAAGTTTTAAGATTTTTTTTGATTAACTTCACTTCAACGTTTGAGGACTCTCAGATCAGTGCCTTAGGGTTTAATGGAGTCATAAGTGAAGGGTGCAAAGGTTGAAGGAGATGAGATTTCAAAGGACTAGAGGGAAAAGTTTCAAGGTGCTACTAAATCAGGGCCTCAAAAACAGAACCCTAGGGGAGAGAGGCTCACTCCGATGTTGCAAAAGCAAGGCCTCGTGCTCTCTCCTCCTTCCCGACAAACGGCTAGCTCAGATGAAGCACAAAATCAAGACAAGAAGGCTTAATGAGGGAGAGTGTTACTACAACAAGGCTTTTTCATCAAACCCTAAAAGAAAAACGGCCCTAAGTGTTGATAACCTAGGCCTGGGACGTCTTCCTCCTCTTGGATTCTAAAAGGTATGGCTAGCACAGGGGAAAGAGAAACAAGGAGTGTAGCTACGGCTAGGCTCTCTTTCTCTCTTTCAATGGCTGAAAGTTTCTCTATCAGGGGACATGAGACAAGGGCCTACTTGTGTGCTTATCACCTAGGGTTTTGATTCAGCAAATTTATAAGCAATATGCAAGAAATTCAAACTAAAACCATTCAATAAGAAGTTTTGCAGAAGAAACACTTACAATTCATGAAGAAATAACCATGCAAACCCTAGTTGTAACACCTTCCTTCAAGAGAAACACCATAAATGCCAAAAATTATTTTCCTTCAACAAGTGCGCATCACTTAGTTCAGCCAAAAACCCCAATAGGGCGCTAAAAATCAGACCTCACTATGAGTGAGTAAGTTGTTCTGATCAAAATGAGAGTTAAAACCCTCAATATATAGTGTATCAATGACCTAATTTACTTTTTAGGTCATAAAAAGGTCGACAAGGCCATAATATCAAAATCATACTGTTTTTACATTAAATGCTAAGTAAAATCCCTAATTCAGCAGAAAAGAGAGTAAAAGCCCCTTCAAGGGAGGCGCTAGCCCTTTCTAGGGCAAATGAGACATCCAGGAGCAAAACGTTAGCCCCCCAGGAGCCTCTCCAACATGCCACACGTGCCACTGCTGCCCAACCTGTCTCCAAAAGGGTCCATGAAACTGGATGACGTCATGGTGAAAATGGGGACGTCCTAAGCCTTCCAAGGCTAGCGTTCCACTGAAAAGGGGTCATTCCCCCTAGGTCTAGTCCTGTCGGAGTGTCTCTGGTGGAACGTCCTCTTCCTCTCAGGTGCAAAATCCCCGATCAAGCTTTGTCCTGTCTCTCCCCCCTGATGGGGTCTCAACATCCATCTGGTGGGCTTTTCAGCCCCATGGAGGTCCGAACTGGTCATCTCCCCATGTGTACTAGTCCAAATGGTACCTGTCCGTCGGGCATGGTCCTGCACATCAAAAACTACGCCCTCCATGGGCTCATCAGTCACAGGGATCATAGCAATGTCAATCACATCTCATCATCAATATTATTAAACATATGCATAAAACCTCTAATACATCAGTCAATAGCTCAAAGACATTACAAAAACCTGCAATACAAGATTGGAGAAAAGGACAAGGTGTCCTATTGGACTAGTGTCCACAAGAAAAGGAAAGTTTCCAGAAAGATCTCATCCAAGCCATGTAAGTGAAGTGATGTGGCTAGGGGATGTCCAAACATGTGGGTGCAGTGAGGGCCAAGGATGCATAAGTGTTACCCTTGGGTGCCTTTGTAGAAGGCGAGTTGTACCTGTCATGGATGCATTTTTTCCAAGTCCATTCTTGCCTTTATTCTTTTTATTATAATTTTTATTTGTTCGAGAACTAACCAGGGGACACTGCCTTGGCATGGTGACCAGAGCTGACAGCGTTACCTACAAGTACTTTCACAGAGATGAGAAGGATGGCTCGTGATGAGACTGCCTTTCCCTTGGCCATGCAACCAAAGGTCATTTCCCTGGCGTGGTAACCAGATGGTGGCAATGTCATACTGTTAGGTACCCAAGGACCTAATAGGTTGGCTCGTGATGAGACCCCCTATCCTCTGACTAGGTCTTTTTTTGTTATTTTCCGGGTCCCTCTTGTTTCTTGCTGAGAGGCTTTTTACTGCCTTCTTGGGGATCCCTGGGCGAAGCATCTCGAGGTTTTATCTCTAAGCTTTTTTCTTTTACCAACTGCTTTTACCTTCTGGGCCTTTAGCCCCTTCTTCCCACGAGATAAGATGCAAGCCTGCAACTAGGTCAACCCAATGCCCGGACAAGGGGAATGGGATAAATGAGCGGGAGATAAGATGAAACAGTGGTGCTATGATGGGAGCGAACGATGGCTTTTCAAAAATTCCCCCAGTGGCAAACCAAGACCTATGGGCACAGGCTTGCTAGGGCACCCCGTCAATTTCCCCAAGCATGGTCAAGTGGGTTAATGTAAGATCCAAGCAATTGTTAGAGATAAAAGGAATCCGATGCATATATTTAAAGGTTTCAATGATCAAAAGTGACACATACCATGATACCTGGACCAATTACCTCATGGAGCAAGAACCTCTTCTGATACAGGATCAAGTCGATGGTGATGGATTATGTTGCTGCTGACAAGACAAAGCTAATGGAAGAAGAAAAGGATGGGCCCTCCAGGGCCATGCTCAGGTCAATCCTGCTCTCAGTACTCCATGTCTAGGACTTGTGGGCCTCGATACATGATCTCCTAGTTATCCCTAAAAAGTGGGGATAACATTTGGCTCCAACTCGGGGACATGTGCTCACCGTAGAGCGTATGAGAGCTTTAGCATCTCTGGCATACCCTGCAGACTTGCTCAATCTCGATAGAGGTATCAGTAACAAAATTGGGGTGGTAATGCCACCCCAACATACATGTATATATATATATGGACTGAAATAAAACAATCAATAATGCAAATGTGAAAGAAAACTAAAATGCAATGCAAATGGTATAATCACAAATACAAAATGCCTACTTACCTTTGAAGTCAGGTTACCCCATCCTGGTGGGGTTTGAGGAGGCGCCCGCTGACGGGCACTGTGCGCCTTCGTCCCTCCAGTGTAGACAGGTAATAAGAGTCATTAACTGACTTTCTTCCAACCTTAAAAGGGCCAAGCCAAAAATGATTGTTTCCTTTGATATTAGTAGGCTTCCCTTTATTGGCATCCCACATCCATACTATGTCCCCCTCCTTGTACTCTCTGACTTTGAAATTGGTCGTTCCTTGAACAACCCTAGTGTATTGTGTAGAGGGAGGTGGGTGGGATTCTGCTATAAAGATTTCCTGCTGCGAAGGATGGATCCGTACATCATCTTCCACCTTCTTTAGTATTTTCGCAGTCTCAGATTCCTGGCTTTTGAACTCGTCCAGGAGTTGTTGGTATTCCTCTTTCTTGATCCATTTAATCTGATTAGAATCTTCCTCCTTTGCAAAAGGCGTATCTTCTGGAGAATATTTATGAGGAGTTTGTTTGGTTTTGTCATGTGCTTTTTCGTCTTTGATGGAATCACTGGGCTCTTGCACATAAGTTGTAGTCATAGGTACATTCTGGATACGACCAATAGTTCGATCTTTCAATGGTCCATCTGATCCTTGGAAAAAGTTGTCAAATTGCTCTTTGACAGATCGTACCTTGATGACTTCTCTCAAAGGGATGTTTACAAGCATCTTGGATAATGCCCCTTCAAGGTCAAAGTTCAGGTTAACCCTTTCAGTCTTGGATGTTTTAGGAAAGATTACATCCAAAGGTGGTTTTTTTGTTTGGTCAGCGGCAGGTTGGTTCAACTTCTTTCTTCTATACACCTGGAACTCTTGTTTCTTTAGCTTTTCTTTTGATTCCTAGTCTAGTTTGTTTATTACCGCCATTCTGGCTGACATGGCTGCTTCTTTTATGGCCTCTTGATGCTCTTCAGCGGTGATATTTATTTGAGGGCCTTCTATGATGTGGCCTATATTGTTCACTTGTTGATGGCCACCATTACTGTAAGGACACTCATGTTCCCAATGTGCTTCACTGCATTGAAAACACCAAGGGTTTTCATCCACAATGTCAGTGTTTGGAACTTCTATGCCTTTGAAAACATCTTCGTTCCACTCAACGATATTACTTACTCTCTATACTGGATAACCATCTTCATCCGAATCTTCAGAGATATTGGAGGCATCGTCGGGATCATCACCCCAATCTGTGTCTTCTTATGTCAAGGGAAAAGTGGGGCAATCTTGAAACAAGTATGGACCCACTAAAGAGGGTGTTTTCTCATCCTGCTCAGAATGACCGGTTTGTAATAGTGTGGGAATCCCCTTAAAAGATAATTGGTCATCCGAGTCTTGCTTTGTTAGAAAAGAAATTTTCAACATTTCATGAATCCTTTTAACCCTTTGCAAGATACATGACATACTAGTGCTTAGAGTGGTTCCACTATGTACCCGAGGCTCTTCATACCTATTGGTTTCACTCATATCTTGATTTTCTAACATTGGTGTGTTCAAGACAAACAAGGAATCTTCAAAGTTAGGTTTTTTATGAGTGGCCATACCCAAATCTTAGGATGGTTCATGTTGTATTGAGACATTTAAGACATTGTTGATGTTTGAGAAAGCTGTGCTCCATTTCCTTTTGGAAGGCATGAGTTTTACCTCAAGAATTTCTGGGAACTTGGGTTCAGCTTCGATGATATCCTCGTCACTAGATTCCCAAGGGTCATTATTGTACGAGAGATTGACTTGATGGATGTGGTCTTCGAGTTCAAGGTTCTTCTCAATCTGGCAAGCAAAATCTTGTGCTTCTTCTAGAGTCGAGGGTGACTGATCTTTGAGAGTAAACTGCAAAACTCCTTCCAATGAGTTCAAGTAGTGTTGGAGGACAACTTCTTCTGAGAAACTAGGTCTGATCTTATTGAGGAGAAAGTAGAACCTATCATTGAAATCCCTAATTCCCTCGCTAGAGGCTTTGCAAATATCAATATATTGAGAGTAAAGGGAATCCATGCTTTCTTTTTCACACCAATCTTTCTTGGAGGCTTGTTCAAGATCTTTAGGGGTTTTGATGATTCCTTTCAGGAGTTTTTTAATCCATATTCTGGCACTTCCGATGAGTGAGCTCACAAAGAGCCTTAAAAATACATCGGGGTGTTCTTGTCCGAATTGGAGAAACTGGAAAGCATCACAGAAGTCGGTCCAATGAGAGTTGCCATAAGATCCATCTTCCCCTAAAAACTTAGGTATCCAGGACTCGACCTTCTTGGGTAGATCATGTAACCCCCCTTGGGTGTTAGGTAAGCTTAAAGGGCCAAAGATTTATTTATGCGATCATTTGGGAGAACTAATAGGGGTGATAGGATTTGTGGAGGTCATAGTAGTAGATGAAAGTATATACTGACACTCACTACGGGTCGTCATTAGCTATTTGTGGAGTCGCCAGATGGTTTGCTTGAAATCATCAAAGAAGGGAAAACACCCGAGTGGAGTCACCAGGTAAGCTTGTAAGATAAGGCTCTGAGGCAAGGCTTACTGAAAAGGTTTGTCGTTTTGAGGAAGAAAGGCTATAAAGTAGAAGGCCAAACTGGCGTAACAGGAACCTATCCCACCCAATGTCACCATGACGGGGAGGTTCTTTCTCTTTAGGGAGGTGAGACACAGGGGAGACGTCCCTGGTGACCTGGGGTTTTGAAGAGGCTAAAGGATAATCAGACAATGACAAGTTTCCCCCTTCACAGATCACCACCAAAACAGATAGTTCGGCTTATAGCCAACAAAGATAACCAAGTAGAATCCTTGCCCGAGAACAAAGCAACAATAAACTGATATATGCAGGCTTTGGTTAGTACTTCATATATATCAAAGACTATCTGATATTCAATATAAGCAATTTGAAAGTAAATGTTGACGAAGTCAATGTTTACAAAATGGCAATAAAAGTAATGTCACTTCACTAATAAATACTAGAACGATATGGCATTCAATGCAACAAATCAATACTTAACTCAATTAATGCCTTTAACTACCATTCAATTGCTCATAAAATGAGATGTTGCTGCATTAAAGATGTAATAACCAAGGATGACGTCAACAAATAGGGTTAGTAAGTTAGTTGAGCTTAGTGTAGTTAGGGTTTAAAATTCAAGTTTTGAGAGAGTTTGTGATCAAGTTCCACTTCAACGCTGGAGGTCTTGAGATCAGTGCCTTCTAGGGTAAAATGGAGTCAATTTAAAGGAGGACGCAAGGGTTGAAGGAGGACGGCTAAGGACTGGAGGGAAGAGCTCTAAAGTGTTGCTATGGCAGGGCCTCAGAGACAAAACCCTAGGGGAGAGAGGCTCACTCCGGTGTTGCAATGGCAAGGCCTCGTGCTCTCTCCTCCTTCCTTAGATGGAAAAAATGGCTAGCATGAAAGATAAAGTCAAGACAACAGAGTCAAATGAGGGAGAGTGTTTCTACAACAAGGCTCTATCATCAAAACCTAGAAGAAAAATGGCCCTAAGTGTAGATAACCTAGACCTGGGACGTCTTCTCCTTCTTGAGCTCAAACAGGTATGGCTAGAAAAGGGGAAGAGGAGAAAGGAGTTTAGCTACGGCTAGGCTCTCTTTTCCTCTTCAATGGATGAAAAATTCTCTATCAGGGGACATGAGACAATAACCTACTTGTGTGCCTGTCACCTAGGGTTTTAATCAACAAATTATAAACATATGCAAGAATATAAGACTACAACCATTCATTCAAGAAGTTTTGTAGAAAAAACACTTACATATCACCATGAAATATCATGCAAAGCCTAGTTGTAACACCTTCCTTCAAGAGAAATGCCAAAACATGCCAAAAATATCTTCCTTAAACAAGTGCGCCTTCCTTAAATCAGCCAAGTACCCAAGATAGGGCACAAATTTCAGACCTCACTAATGAGTGAGTGAGTTGTGTTGAAAAAATGAGAGTGAAAATCTCTCATTTATACAAAACCTTGACCTAATTTTACATTTTAGGCCAGGTAAAAGGCCGACAAGGCCAAATTATCAAAATCATACTTTTTTACATTAAATTGTCAAATAAAAACCCTAAATAAGCAGAAAAGAGAGTAAAAGCCCCTCTAAGGGAGGCACTAGCCCTTTCTAGGGAAAATGAAACATCCTGGAGCAAAACGTTAGCCCTCCAGGGGCTTCTCCAACATGCCACACGTTGCCACTGCTGCCCAGTCTGCCTCCAAAGACGTCCAATAGGCTGGATGATGTCATGGTCATCAAAGGTGACGTCCCAAGCCTTCCAAGGCCAATGCCTCAGTGAAAAGGGCTCATCCCCCTAGGCTAAGCTATGCCGGGGTGCCTCTGGTGGAATGTCCTCTTCTTCTCTGGTGCAAAGACTCTGATCAACCTCTGTCCTGTCTCCGCCCCCTGATGGGGTCTCATCATCCATCTGGTGGGCTCTTCAGCCCCATGGAGGTCCAAACTAATCATTTCCCCATGTGTACCTGTCCAAATGGTACCTGTCCGTCGGGTATGATCCTGCACATCAAAGGCTACGCCCTCCATGGGCTCATNGGTGAAGTAACATTATTTTTCATTGCTATATTTGTAAACATTGACTTCGTCAACATTTACTTTCAAATTGCTTGTATTGAATATCAGATAGTTGTTGATATATATGAAGTACTAACCAAGCCTGCATATATCAGTTTATTGTTTCTTTGTTCTCGGGCAGGGATTCCACTTGGTTATTGCTTCTAGTTATTTTTATTGGCTATAAAGCCGGACTATCTGTTTTGGTGGTGATCTGTGAAGGGGGAAACTTGTCATTTGTCTGATTATCCTTTAGCCTCTTCAAAGCCCTAGGTCACCGGGGACATCTCCCCTGGGCCTCACCTCCCTAAAGAGAAAGAACCATCCCATCGTGGTGACATTGGGTGGGATAGGTTCCTGTTACGCCAGTTTGACTTTCTACTTTATAGCCTTTCTTCTCCTATCTACAAACTATGCGATAACATTTTGGCGCCGTTGCTGGGGAACACTGAGTCAAACCTTCCTCAGACGACACTTTTTCGGTAAGCTTTGCCCCTATGGTTTCTATCTTACAAGCTTACTTGGTGACTCCAGTTTGGGTGCTTTCCCTTATCTTTTGATAGTTTCAAGAAAACTATCTGGCGACTCCACTGATGACAAAGCCAACAATGACTTCACAATGGGATCCCGGGAACTACAGACCTTTAGACATGAGTAAAATCCCGGGATATCCTAGACAAATGCCCCCTTGGTACAAAAAATGGCTCCCTAGATTCGCTGGCATCGATGGAGAAAGACCCGATTGTCACATGAGCAGTTTCTGGGCTTTCTTTCGGCACCACCCTGTCAGTGATGATGCTGAAGACTTGGTAATGAAACTCTTCTCTGGCACTCTGGATGGAGAGGCTAGAAGATGGTATGATAATCTTCCAACTGCTAGCATCACATCTATGGACCAGTTTGAAGAAATCTTTCTTGAGAGGTGGGGTGTGAAATTGGAATATATCCAATCATTATTGAAAGGACTTGAATACATAAAACAAACAAAGGATGAGACCGTCAGAGTTTTTGGGTTTAGGTTTCAGAGGTTGCTATACCAGATTCCT
>SNQJ01S0070941.1:29678-46996 GCA_010110895.2 Picea sitchensis
AACATTTACTTTCAAATTGCTTGTATTGAATATCAGATAGTTGTTGATATATATGAAGTACTAACCAAGCCTGCATATATCAGTTTATTGTTGCTTTGTTCTCGGGCAGGGATTCTACTTGGTTATTGCTTCTAGTTATTTTTTATTGGCTATAAAGACGGACTATCTGTTTTGGTGGTGATCTGTGAAGGGGGGAACTTGTCATTGTTTGATTATCCTTTAGCCTCTTCAAATCCCCAGGTCACTGGGGACGTCTCCCCTGGGCCTCACCTCCCTAAAGGGAAAGAACCATCCCATCGTGGTGACATTGGGTGGGATAGGTTCCTGTTACGCCAATTTGGCTTTCTACTTTATAGCCTTTCTTCCTAGCTACAAACTGTGCGATAACAGAGCCTACACCCATTAGATGCAGGGAGCGTTGCTACAGTTGCAAAGTGCCTTGGAAGCCAAATCACAGATGCAGGGGTAAAGGGAAGGTTCACATTGTTGAGGTGCACTATGACAACGAGGATGAGGAGATGCATGTGAATGCAACCATAGATGCCTATTTAGAGCAGTCCGATAAGGCTAGTGACTCTTGTGCATCCGAGGGATAGTTGGATGGATAGGATGATAGCGCATATCCTTCATCTTCCCCATCAGGTAATGTTGAGGATTCAACACTTCAACATCGTGGTGACACCTGTGAGGATTCATATGTGTTGGCACTTAGACATGATGAGATTGGGAGGTTGGATGACCTACCTATGGGTGTAGACATGGCTTCCAGGAAGTCATGTATGGAGGATGATGAGCTTCCTATAAGGAGCGAGCCACATTTTTCATCTTCTCAATCACCTGTTCTAGCCATGACACATGAGGATATCAATGCCATTCCTGATATGGTAGAGGAGCCTTGTGTGGGGATTGTACACAAGGAACATATGGAACTGCAGACCCAGGAGGAGAGGTATGGCTTGGATATAGTTGACCTTACACATACCTATCAGTATGAGGAGAGTGAGTCACCACTCTTGGAGATTCCATTGATGGACCAGGTTGTGGAGATCGACAACTTGTTGGGACACTTACTCCCAGGATTGATCTACAGTGATGAGGATGCACTCCTTATTGGTCGAGATGACCATAGCATGTGTCTAGACACATCTGTATGGGATCCAGGTGCATATGATATTAGTAGGGTGAGTGCACAGGAGGATACAACTGCCCATACAGGATACGGTGCAATTCAGATAGGGGTCACAGTTGGTGATTGTGTGCAGTGGCATACAGGAGGACTCAGTAGCACAGGGGACAGTGGGCAGTTCAATGCCTTGTATTTTGAGGAATGTGTTGTTGGAGATTCCATTGTTGACACTAGCAGTGAGAGGCATGAGGTAGCACCTCAGCAGGATTGTGACCAGGAGTCACGACACTTGGCAGGACAGTTGAGAGTCAGTGAGGACATGATCATGACAACCACTCGATACATTGATGATACACATGCATTAGTGGCAGGTTATTGTTGGAGGACCTAGATGGCACAGGATAGTTTAGATGGGGGACTTGTCATTGATGACTTCTATACACTCAGGGAGAGAGTGATTGTGATGAGGGTCGACTACTAGCAGTTGTTGATGGATAGGGATTACCTATTGGAGGTTGGCGAGATGTATCACAGGGCACTGAGGGAGAAGGGGATTGAGGTGGACCAACTCACTCATGAGTTGGTGAGCACATGGAGATTCTTGGAAGGCACAGAGACAACCCTTCAGGAATCAAAGTCCAAGTTAGAGGAGCTCCTTGAGAAAATTAGACAGAGATCCACTACATCTATTTCCGCAGAGATTCAGATATATCCCTCAGCCACATTGCGAGAGGATGTTGGTGGTTTAGCAATGGAGCACCAGTTGAGGGAGGAGCATGAGGAGTACCCAGGATCACTGATGAGTATGGATAGATATGATCCAGAGACGAAGGAGGATGTCCATAGGTCACAGGGACCACCCTTCACGAGGGGTGGTTAGACAATTGGGCACACACATACACATGGGGATTCCAGAGCCAGGGGAAATTATGAGGACACTTCCATTTGTGTTCCAGGATTAGTTGACCTTCATGTAGAGGATGACCCAGTAGTACACCTAGGATCCATGATGTTGCAGGTGTATACAGGAGATCACATGAGTATGCAGGGGCATATAGTGATGAGTGGTAGTTCACAGAGACATATAGAGGTGTACAGTGGGATTCAGGGGGACACACTGGATTGCAGGGAGGAGGTGTACTTAGTAGAGCATGGAGATTCCTCTCCCTTGTAGCAGTATACAGATCTGGGATATCACCTTCATCGTAGCAGCAGTTGCGTGAGTGATGATGGATGGAGAATGATTGACCCTCGATTTGTGGAGATACCTACTGTTGTACCCGATGGTTGGTGTTCAGTGATGAGTACAGGCGATTATTTACCATGGGTGCCAGTGGACGAGCTTTTGGTCAAGTCCTTGGGATTGACCAAAGCATATGATACTTTCCAATCCTACAGTTGGTTGCAGATATTTACGGTAGCCTTTCCCGATACTTTTATTATTGACAATAGCACAGGGGGAGCTAGATAGTGGAAGGGGACATGGAGAGTTGGTAGGCTGAGATCACCTGGCAGGAATGTCTTGATTACATACAGCATAACAGGGGTGGATCATCAGGGGAAGACAGTTGAGGCCCTATACGTGATGGAGAGTATCCTAGGCCATGGGACAGAGGATATCTTAGAGGTTGCTACATATTCATACTCTCATTGGGATGAGGGTGGAGGGCTTTCAACAGTTACCAGTAGGGCACATCAACAGTTAGTGGGGATTGGAAGTGATGAACTTCCAAATTTGACATGGGATCCGAGAGTCCATTGGGTCAATAGTTTGTTTCATCTTATGAGGATCCAGGAGTGGAGGGTCCAGTATGGATACTTTGAGCAGACAATCATGATTAGAGTAGAGCARCATCGACATGATGGTCCCTGTTAGAGACTAGCATGGGACCCTGGGATTACAGGGGTGGGCATTTCATTGACTGATGGAGACGAGCGGACATTTGCAAGGGGGAGTCACTTTGATTTTCCATCGAGTTTCAGTATTGGGGAGTGCACGTCACTGGCTGGTGATTCGTTGAGGTCTTGTAGTACCTCACTATGGCATCAACATGTTCAGTGGGCGGGGGCCGTGTTGAGTTTGGTATGGTCTGGTAGGATAGACCCATTTCAGGTTGAGGCCATGTGCTATTTGCAGGAGACTCATGGTGTTGATATGTTACAAAACTATACTCCACAGGGAATTGTAGTTCACATCTTGATATGGGATCCAAGAATTGGAGTGCTTAGTAGTTCAGTGTTTGATGAAGTTGAGTTTCAAGTAGAGTGGTTGCTTGGGGAGTTGATTGAGATTCTTTGGCCATTGATCATTCTACTGATCAGGAGCATGTGGGTGTCATGCATGGTGAGCACTTGGAGAGGCCACATCTTGGGAGTCTACCTTGTGTCACACAGGTGGATATGGGACCCCGATATCATATGTAGTTGGATTCAGTTATTGCTTGAGGACAAGCAATATTCTGGCAGAGAGAACTGTAATGTCCCCATTTTGGGACATTATAACTTTACAGAGTGTTATGCCTACCAAAGTAGCCAGATAGGGGTGACAGACAGTTTGGGAGATATTGAGGGGTTTTATTGGGCCCGACTTGCATCGTTCATCATCAGGATCCATTCCACACAACTTGGCTTTTGTTCCGTTGCATTCCGATGATTTCCGTAATTTTGAGTTATTATGGGTCATATCTTAATTAAATTCACTAAGGTCATAATGGGCATATTACTTGGAGAAACCTCTTAGTGTAATAGCTCATCGGAATCGGGAAGAAGAGAACTACAGAATAAGATGATGAGAAGTGACTTTCAGTGGCCGGAGAAGCCATAAGGATGGATAAATCAATTTTTAGAGGTAAAATGGTTAATAAATTAATTAATTAAGTGATTTAATCAAGGATTAATAAAATAAAGTAAAAGTCACTTGGAGGGAAAAGGTCAACAGTGAATTAGGGTTTCGGGAAACTATAAAGGAAAGGTAAAGGACCTAATTCCTCATTATGCTATGTTATGATTTGATGTTGAGGTATTTGCAGAGGAGGAGGAAATCGACCCCCTTGTTGTTTTGTGGATTTCTGGAGGAAACCACCACCCTTGATTGGTTTCGATGTTGAGAGACACACCCTAGCCTATCGGAGATACCATCCAGGTATTTCACCGTGCATTACAATGTCCAGTTCAGTGATTGCGCAGCTGATCCAGTGAGGGCGAAAGTAATTGAGAGAGGGTTTGTACGGTCGCTTGAGACATTTTCAGATCTAGTTGATTCCTTCCGACCCATTAGAGAGTTATCCAGGGCGCACCTTTTGAGCCACTTGTCGTCAGTTTCCGATGATGGAATCTTTCGGAAAGTCGAAAACAATCATTTAGGGCACAACTCTCGAGGAAGCACATTTGGGGTTGTAATGTCCCATCTTCCCTAGGTTATCAGAATACCGTGGTGGTTTACACAGTTTCCTGTAAACCATTAGACAGATGAGTTAGGGAAATGATATTGGTAAAGTTACTTTCGAATTATAAAGTGAAAACTTAGGAAAAGTGAGTTTATTAATATTAAACCCCTCTTTGAGGGTATTTCTCTCCAATTATTAATTAAATGAATATATTAATGGAGAAAAAGAAAAGTGGAAGAGTAAAAAGGACGGATGGGATTTGGAAAAGGGATTATTGACTATTCATTTTAAAAATTGAGTTTGGAGAAGAGATCAGAGAGCTAGCGAGGGTTTCATCTGGAAACCCATCTTAGTGCTCGGATTTGGCAGTGAAACTATCTGCCCTAGCCGTGAGATTGGAGGAGCCATTCAGGGTTCTCATTTGCAGGTATTGGCATAGTGATTCGAAGATCTTCAGTGAGAGAAGAATTTCATTTGCAGATTTGGGAAGAGAGGGCATTTTCTCTTTGGCACGAGTGGAGAGTTTGGGCGTTTTCCTTGAGCTGGATGCATCCTCTATTACCCTGCTGCGTGTGGTCTATTGGAGCTGAGTTTTCCATCCTCCAAGGCGTGATTCCTTTGTTGGGCGTGATCTTCACTTGTGATTCCTGCTGGTTGAATTTTTTGGGGCTGCGTGTTCACTTGGCTGGCCGTGTTTCTCATTCTTGGGGCTGCGTGTTCTTCCTTGTGCTGCATGGGAGGCAAAGGGGGAGATTGTTGCGGGTCGACCTCCACTTGTTGGCTGTACCTTGCATTGCAGAGAGCGATATCACTGAGTTGGGGGCTGCCATATCGCTCAAACCAAACAGCGGGACAATAATCACATGAGTCGCCCTCCTTTATCAACTCGTGTGGGCAGTTTTGTGCATTTTCTCTTGGCTGTGTATGATTGGAGGGTCCAAGTTTTCTACAACAGAAATCCCCTTCATCTTTGAGAGGTACTTCTACCTCATTTTGACTGTAATTGGTTCAACATTAATATTCAATAAAAACAACAGCCAGAGTTAGTAAATTTGTTCATTTGAATGTGAATGTTTGCATTATTATTTTTATGGGTTTTGTTCAATGTCGAAATAATACACTTGACACTTCATTGGGGAGGTATAAGGGGTTAGAAAACCCACAGACCGACAAACAAAACAAAGAAACAGACCGCTGTCCATTAAAATTTCATCTTCAGCAGTCAATTATAGGAGTATGCAAAGTGTTTGACGAAAGTCCAACACCAGAACAAGAAGGTTTTTCCCAACTTTGCAACTTAGAATATTTCAGGGGTTCTAGGGGACATTCTAGGGAATATCTGAGGAATCCCTTCCGACCCATTACAAAGGAGACCAGGACGATCGTTTTGAGCTATACATTATCAGATTCCATTGGTGGAATCTCTAGGGCGCACTCATTGAGCCCAGGAGGTGCGCAAACCCCCAGGGGGTGACATCCAGAGCTTCAAAGGTCGGATCTTCAGTCTGATAGTCATCAGGATTAGCCTAGAGGCCAGGGCGCATCTTTTGAGACAGTTTCCAACTCATTTTGACGGGTATCGCCATCAGGGCGAGTTTTTTGGATTCTACAGTAGTTACCGCGAGCTGCCACACTTCTTTTTGCCGATCTATCCGTGCATGCGCAGACCAACACCTGTTCTTCTGGTCACGGGTATTTCTTATCTATTGTTTTATATTCCAGTGACTATCCATGAGATCTAACTGACGATTATCATATCTGCGTCCAGTCTTTATTGTATTTCCTGCTTTTTCCATCATTATATTTATATCAGTGAGTTGTGTTGTCCTTATTTCGCATGCATTGTTTTATACTGCTAAACACATAATAAACTGGAACACACAAGCAAAAACAACTGAGCATCTTCACACAGTTACTCAAACGCAATCAGAAACCCCTAGAGTATTAGATTTAGTAGCCAAACCATAGTTCAGTAGTAGATATCCAGATCAGTTGGATCAGGGATATTATACAGTTCCAACAAACTAATCTTAAGGAAACCTGGGTGTAATCTGATTGCTATTTGTTTTGGCCTACAAGACTCAAAGTTGAGTCTTCACCCCTATCTGTCCATACTGGCCTTGTTGCATAGTTCCCTGCTAATGAATTTGTTGTCACTTCTTGGCTACCACCTTGCTGCCCTGTTTTAGAATGAGGACCGAAAAAGGAAATCATAGCTTTGCCTTTGAACAACCATGCCCTTTTTCCCTCATCCCTTGTTGTCCTAACCTTTGACATCTCTTCCCTTCTTTCCTCTTGTTGTCTAATAGTTAAATCTTCGTCTAGAAAAAAGCGAGAGCCCCTTGGGAGTTGCTTCTTGCCTAGGAGAACTTGCTTGTCACGTATGCTTGACATGATGACTTTTATGGGCCTAGCTCTCTCGTCACTGGGTTTACCCACCCTCCATGCTTGGCAAATTCGACCTTGCCAAAGCAACTTGTCCTTCAAAAATTCACTTGCAAGATTGAGAGTACATTCCTTTTTTCCATACTCTCTCACGCCTTTGATAATTATGTTTGCTGCTCTTACTTGTCTTTCTTTGATTTCTCTATCTTGCATGTTGTCCCCCTGCCTGCTTGTTTCTTTTTCCATACTAGCAGAATTACTAAGAATTTGTGTCCAAGTTTTGGAATGTTTTGTAAGATCTCTTTTCTCTTCATCCCTTGCTTTCGTTCCCTGGGTGTCTGCTTGTTCAATTGTTTTCCCTTCAACTTTGGATGTTTTAGAGTTCATCTCCTCTCTAATTTCTACCGCAGAATCTTCCCTGATTTGCCCGACCTCTTTCAAGCCTTGCCATTCAGCCTTTGCTTCTAGAAGGGCTTCTTGCAACAATGTCACTTGACCTTTTAACACTTTATTGTTTTCTGCTAAGCTCCAATTTTCTACCGTCAATAGCTGGATTTTAAAGTCTCTCTCATGCTCTTTGACTTCCAAAACCTCCAATCTCCTCTTGGCATTTAGTAACTCTTGCACATACAGGTCAGGTGACCAAGTGAGAGGTTGTGTACACAGCTCAGCATAAAGGATGGCACGTGACACGATGATGAATTAATTCCAGACCCCAACATTCATTAACTCGTGGTTAAATGTGCTCTACACGAAGTTCTTAGCTCTTTTGTGCTCTACACGTAGTTCTTTGCTTCAAAGCATAATGTGGTCAGCTGAAATTTGGCGGCTCATTGTGATGGTAGTGGCTTGGATTGGCGTGATGGAATATTTGGATCTGTGGTTAGGGACTTGATATCCTTCATGTCGATCTCTTTTATTAAGTGCGTTCCTTTTCAAATGATGATATAATAATATATGTTAATAAAAAGTGATGGCGGCTCTATATCCCTTGTATAACACATACTTCATTAAAGTATGCTTCAAACAAAAGGGGGCAGCCACTTTATAAAGCTTAGGTACATTATGATAAAATAGGTGTCCCTTTTATTAAAAATATTTCCACTTTATTTTAATATATAGGATCCCTTGTATAACACATCATTAAAGTATGCTTCAAACAAAAGGGGCAGCCACTTTATAAAGCTTAGGTACATTATGATAAAATAGGTGTCCCTTTTATTAAAAATATTTCCACTTTATTTTAATCTCAAGGTGCGCTCCGAATGCGTACACCCATCCTTTTTAAACTTCTTCTTTTTTCACCATGTAAAAAGAAGTGCCAATGGGTGGCTCCATTATAATATTTTTACTTTGTCCCCTCTATTTATATATGTTTTCATTATAATGCAAAGAGGGGTGATCTCACCACATTTATCCAAAACCAATCATGCTATGATTGAGCTTTCATATAAATGTGCAAGGAACTAGTATCCACTAATCAAAGATATACCACCAAGAAGAGAAAACCCGGCACCAAGACACTCCATCATATCAACATTATGGATCTCAATCACAACATCCCATGCACCACCATAATGAAGTACCGAGCCCAACCAAGATGCATCTCAAGCCCATCATCATCCCTACAAGTTACCTCTGAAAAATCTGTCATGTGATGAGAATCACAATTTACCATGCATATGATGTGAGGGGTAACAAGATCCAAACATGCTAAGCCATGTCAAGACTCAAATCACCCCATAAAGAATGTGAAACTGAGTGAAAGAAGGGGGTACTATGCCAAGTGCTCTACAACATGTTGATGCCCACCAAACCAAAATACCAATAAAATGTCAAACAAACCCAAAGATGCCAGGGCATTCTTCCCATAGAGTCATATATCAACATGTATCATCAACGCCTTATCAACTATCCACATGATCAAAGGGGCTCCATAACCAAGTTTACTAACATGAAAAGAAATCAATCACCAAAACAACCAAAGTATCAACATCATCAAGATATCCACGACTGCATCACCATTAACCTCATCTAGTGAAATCACAACCCCTGGGCCATCGAATGCTCCATCAATATGCAAACCCCTAATATATGTGATGAAAACCACAAATATAACCTTATGCAAAATGAGGAATAATAAGAACCACTCATTTAATCTCTTTAATATAATACTAACTTAAATGTGATATCTTATTATTATGTATGACTTATTTCTCACTGTATTACATTACAATGTACATTATTCATCACATTTATTATTTTCCTTACATAAAATAGACATTACAATATGTAATAGAACCAAGCAAAGAAAAATATGCAACAATCACCACAGTTGGATCTTTAAGAGGTCAAAAAAGAGCTATATGCATCAATTATATGAAATCACTCACAATAGATCGATTAGCAAAGAAACTTCAACATTACCAACATACATTTTCACGGTAAAGCGTTTTCTTGATCTGCTATAACCTTTTCACAACAAATAACATATCTCAAACATTTTGCTTCAATCAATGATAGATTGAACTCTCTGGATTGCTGATAAGTGTGCTTTGTGAATCAAAAGTAACATTAACAACGGAGCAACAATATGCATTCACTATGATTCATAACCAGTGAATCAGTACTTTATCATACGCTTTTTAACAAAATTTGTACAACTCCAATCGCAAGATTCTGAGCAGTGCTTCTTCAAGCGCACCATTTCTGAGCAACAAGAAATCTCAACAATTCCAGTGGCATGAGCAAGCATGCTACATACAGGAAGGGTTTTGAACCCGCTCTAATACCAATTGAAAAGATATAAGCGGTAAAAAGATATTCAATGAGACACAAGAAAAAGATGAAAAAGGCATAACTTGTTTAATAACATTTACACCAATGATTAAAATGATAAAAATAGAAAAGGATGAAAAAGGCATAACATTTACACTAATGATAAAAATAGAAAATGATGAATAAGGCATAACCTGTTTAATAACATTTAAATTAATGATAAAAATATATAAAAATAGAAAATGATGAATAAGGCATAACCTGTTTAATGACATTTACATTAATAATAAAAATATATAGTACATGTGTAACCACCTTGTGAATTAAATTTTCTCTCATACTGACACTTCATCAAAAGTTACTGTTAAGAGACAAAGTAGGATATAATACACATCCAAGATAAAAACTATAACCTATAATATCAAATACATAGGTGGTGAAGGATTTATGATTGTATAGGGAGGAGTTAATGCTAAGAGGAGGCAAAGTAGGATATAATACACATCCAAGATAAAAACTATGTATCAAATACATAAGTGGTGAAGGACTTAATGATTGTATAGGGAGCCACTGGTTAACAGTGCGCTTGTGATGTGATAAGCCCATTTTTTAATATATTAGTAAGAAGCTATATCTTATTATGTGTAAAAAGACTCCTTTAGCCCCAATATTTAATGCTCCGTTGGCTGCTGAGTTTCGATTGATTACTTGCATGAGAAATGTCCGGTCTTATAAGATATTCCACAAACTCAAAGTTCTTGTATGAATAGTGTTGTACTGGGGTCTTCCGAGAAAGTCTAAACCTGCTAAAAATGGGTTCACTGATGAATTTGTCCTTTTTGTGATAAGCTGAGATACTAACACATTTTCTGAGAGTGCCAGTTTGCTCGACGATGTTGGAGATTAGTTCAAACAGAAATTTTAATTACTTGTGTCAAGGTATCAACCACTGGAGGGAAGTTTTGATTGGAGATTGTAAATCAGTCACCTCTAGCTTTTGTTGGCCTATGGAATTGCATACAGATTGCAGCTCTTTATTTTCTCTGTAAACTACACTGTAAGTGTAATTTTGAAAGAACTGTAAGCACTGCCACTGCTTTTCAAAAGTTGTGGTTGGATGAAGCAACTAACCAGATTAAAGCCAAAGTCTTTTTGCTTATTCAAGATTCAAAAAAATATCTATCAGCGCCTGTTTGGACCTTATTGCAGCGCTGTCTGCAATAAGGTAATCACCCCTCTTTATGTGCATATTTTATTTTCTGTATAATATAAGTAGTATTTTTTCCAGAAAAAAGAAGAAGATTATCGATTGCATATGAATGTGTCCATGTACATAAGCATTTGGTTTCATCAATCGTGCATTTCTTTTGTTCCCCCACCAATAAGAGCTCAAATGGTTTTACATTTTGTTCAATACAAGGTCTGGTGATCTGCGATTTTTGGGGAATTCAATCCGAAATGTGTAGTGGTGCTGTGTGGCATATGCTGGGTATAAGTCATCTCTCCAGGACGAACAGATGCAGTAGCTTCTGCTCTCATCCAAGTCCCGTTTAGAACTCCCCAGGCTATGTCTTTAGTCCCAAGAAGCAAACAAATGTAAGCTTCTCCCATCCACAGATGAGTCTACCTTACAGCCCCAAACTTCCAGATTCTCTTTATACCAGTTATAAATTCCCCAGTATAGAGGCATTTTACTGAGAAATAACGGGATCACCATTTCTTTCTCTAGTCTGTTTGAAACGACTTTGAATTCTTCAGCATCAGCAATTTGTAAAATGATTATGTTCCTTGGGTTCTTTTATTGGACATAAAGAATGGTCTTAATCTGTCTGTTTTTTATATAACCTTCATCTTTCAGAATTTGATTTTTTTATAAAGAAAAGTGTGTACTTATCTTTCCTACTTGAGTAGCAAAGAAATCATTTGATACAGTAATACCCTGGAACTGTGCTTGTACACGTTTCCTATTCATCTCTTCCTGCTTTCATTTAGTTTTGAAGGGAATTATGAATTTACTCTTATACGCCGTAAAGTATCTAAATTTACTGTAAGATTCTCCATTGAGAAGTTTTTTGTTTTCACATGTATGATAATGACCAATAAAAGTTTGTTTTCATTTCTTGATAATCAAAGGTTCTAAGGAGTACATGTTTATCGTGTATAAATGTAAAGAACACTAAGATTCCAAGGTCAGGACACCATCTTTTTCTGACTATATCAATAACTATAGGTCATACACCCATGTTTGGGTTGATTAATTACTGAGCTTGGGGTAAATTATAAGCTGATTTATAATTGATGAGTAAATAGTAAGCATTTGATTGGAGCTGCTGTATTTGCCTGGGAATTCTAAGGGTAACATAAACTGTGTCGTCTAATTCGGTTTTAGCATATATGCACTTTCTAAAAGAGGATAGAGTAATATTAAAGGCGACGGCATGGATGTCTTGGCAGCCAGACAAGGTGGTCGTCGTGGTTCCAGTGCACTTTAAGGATAGCATCGATGCAGTAATTGCGACTTCCTTTTTACAGGTACACAGTTATTCTCAGGATATCTTGGTTTTTCCAAAGCATATGGTAAATTCATACTAACATTAATACACTGTGCAGCAATTCATGGAGGCAAGGCGCAGTTCAGGATTGAATAAAGCACCACCTTGTGTTTGGTCTGCAACACCACCTTTAGAGATGAAAGAAGCACCATTCTATACATTGGGTGCTAATGCGGGATTTGTATCTTTTGGTATTTTCCAAGCGTCTTCCTCATTGTTTCTTTTGCCTGGCATTTCAGTCAATGCGAATCCTAAGATGACTTATATGTTTGAGGAGTGTTTCTTGATCGATATACTATGGTGTAGGAGGCATCGTTATAAACAAGTTTTGTAGGCAACACAATGAGTTTGGCAATTTGAAATCAAGTACTACTGGATTTCGAAATCAATGCAGCTTAACACATCTGTCATTGTTAAATTTTTGTAGTGATATTTCCTCATCATGTTGAAGGCAGTAAAGTGGACAGGATTGTTTGGACCTTATTGAGCTTCCATGCATACATAAATCACCATATAAAGGTAGGCTTTCTACCATTAGAAGACATGGGTTCATACATGTAGTTTCCCATTTTAGGGATAGTTAGTAAACAACTCATAGAGCTCAGATGCACTGCTTTTGACACGATTCCACTCATCTTTTCAGTAGAGAACTAGTTGCTGTTCTGCATTCTGAGGATTTCATTGTTATCAGCAATTATTGTTAGACAACTTACTCTAATAATTGTATCCATGAAGTGTGAACACATTTTAGTGGTCCAAACTTCTTTACTTTCTATTTTTCATGAACTTGTGCTTACTCTTGCATAGAGAAAATCAGTTAGCAATGAGTATTCTTGAATGAATGTAATATCCCTAATAGAAATAGACTAGGATATTGTATTTTCTACACAATGTGTATTTGTTCTAGTTGTGTGATTTTGTCAAACAATTTGCATCACATATACTTTTAATGCCACAAATGGGTTTATAACTTTCACAAACAGTTTGCATGTAGGCATTTCGTCAAACATATTGTATGCAACATAAGTGCACATAAAATTGAAGAGACAACATTGGCATTTTATTATGGATGAGAACCCAACAGCAATACAATTTCTAATGGCTGCTATGGCAGTTGTAATACAACTATGAAAACACACAATAAATAACCCAAAACCTGGGATAATTCACTGTCTCCACAAAGAATGATGTTGGACTGCAACCAAGGGCAAATCGGATCACCTAAGCACCAAGAGATGGCCTCTCGGCCTTCTGCAACCCTCACTCCCTCTTTGTAACTCCCACGGTTCTCCTCCTAGACCCCGTGGCTCTGCAAAATAGGCCTACGACCCTCCTCTTAGATCTCATGTCTCTGCAAAATGGGCCTGCAGCCCTCTCCTAGTCCACGTGGATCCTCAAAGGGGTTATGACCCTGCTCTAGTGCCCCATGGTGCCCTAATCTCCACGGCCCAACAATTAGGAAGGGTTTCAACCCTTCTAGAAACCTCCAACTATCCTCCTAGGCACCCTTGAATCTCCAAAAAAGAATCATGGTTTCCTCCTGATGTCACAGCCCTGCAAAATGATGAAATTGACCCCCTCAAGAGCACTCTACGATCCTTCTAAACAGATCGATGCTCCTCCTAGTTGACGACAAACCATAGGATGAAGTTTCAATGGAAATCTTGGATGGATCCCCCTCTTGTTTGGCTAGGGTGGATGTTGCACCACCGAAACCAAACCAATAGTGGAAGGGTTTTGCCAAAACCCCAATGAAAACCTTGGCTCCAAGAGCACTCCAAATAAGAAATCAAATCATAATGCCAAAGTGAAGCGCTACACCTCATTTTATTCTTCTTCCAAGCCTTCTAGATCTTTCCCCTTTTTGACCAAATCAAACATGACCCTTATTCCCCTTTTAATTTTTACTTAAACATTAAAAGTCACTTTTTTAATGTTTAAGTAATTAATAATTTATTTTTTTACTTAATGTCATTTTAGAACATAACATCTCCTAGCTAAGTGACATTAAATAAACCCCCCTTGAGTTTCTTTCTTTACTGACTATATCCTAGGGAGTCGTATAGGCTATACTAATTCATCCTCTATCTCGATCAAGTGGAATGGGACATCACAGTCCTCCCTTCCCGAGATAGCTTGTCCCTAAGCAACTCCAAACCGAGATGCTACAAGATCTGCTCTCCCTCCCAAGTGGCATACTCTACGAGAAAACCTCTCCATATGATCAGGTACTCCCGAATGACTCTGCTCCTTAGCCTCCTTTCTCTGACATCAACAATCCTCTCTGGAGTCAGAACTAACTGCCCTTCATCATCCAATGGAGGAAGATATGATGAAGTGGTGACCTGCTGTCCCAACGCCTTCTTGAGGCAAGATACATGGAATATGTTATGGATCCTACTACCCTCTGGAAACTCCAACTCATACGTGACCTCCCCAACTCTCATGATCATCCTGTATGGTCAATAGAAATGAGGCCTCAACTTCTCTACGCTACTCCTCTTCAACGAGGACTGTTTGTATGGATGCATGACCATATCCCCAACTTCAAAGCTGTGCTCTACCCTGTGCCTATCTGCATACATCTTCTGTTGATTCTAGGCTACCTATAAGTTCTCCTTCAGGATTCTCAAGATGTCCTGGCTCTCGTGCAACCAATCTTTGGCCTTGGGGCCCGTGCTCCTCCCAAATTCCAAATCCATAGATGATGGGGCATCGTAGCCATATAATACCCTGAATGGACTCATCCCGATGGACATGTGATAAGTGGTATTATAACAGTGCTCCCTGAGATGCAACCACTTTATCCAAGCCCTCTGCTATCTCGACACATAGTTCCGCAAGTATCCCTCAATCCATTTGTTTACTATCTCCATCTATCCATCCGTCTGAGGGTGATAGATGGTACTAGGTGTCAACTTTGTCCCTGATAACCTGAAGAGCTCCTGCCAAAATGCGTTGAGAAACTTGCTATCTTGGTCACTGACTATGTATCTCGGAAGACCTTGTAGTCTGAACACCTCCCTGAAGAATATGTCCACCACCTGATATGCTCTATACTTTGAAGGAATGGTAAAGAAGTGTACATACTTGGTCAACCTGTCCACCACCACATAGATACAATCCCTGCCCTATACCTTCGTAAACCCTATAATGAAGTCCATGGAAATGCTCTCCCACTTTTGCTCTGGAATAGGTAATGGTTGAAGCAAACCTGGAGGATACGTGAGCTTTGACTTGTTCTGCTGACAAGTCATGCACTCCCTTACATATCGTAGAACATCCTCCTTGAGACCCTTCCAAGAGAATCTCTCCCTCACCTACCTATAAGTCTTCAGATGCCTCGAGTGCCCTCCCAATGATGCGTCATGTACTTCCCTCAGGATCTTATCTTTGAGTGTGGACTCAGGGACCAGATAGATCCTATCCTTGTAGTAGATGATGTCATCCACTACTCTGTACCTGTCATCCTGAACGATGCCCTCCATAAGATCACAAGCAAAAGTGTTCTTGAAATACTCCACCAAGAGAATGGACTTCCAGTCTGCTGAGATCTCTATCATGGATAAGGTTGCAGGTCTCCTGGAAAGGGCATATGTAACTACATTATCTTTCCCTTGACACACTTAATGTCTGTCATACGCTTGCACCTTACTTACCCATTTCTGCTGCCTCTCGCTCAAGTCTTTTTGCTCCAAGAAATACCTCATGCTGTTGTGGTCGGTCCTCACCACAAAGCGTCCTCCAACCAGGTACTGTCTAAACTTGGCCATCTCTGGCTCCCTCAACTTCTTTCTCTCGAACGCTAAGGGATGTTGATTCTGCATCAACACCGCTCCTATCCCCTCTCTGAATACATCACACTCCAACACAAATGGATGAGAGAAGTCTGGAAGCACCAATACTGGGAAAGTACGCATCACCTTCTTCATCCTCTCAAATGCTTCTTGTGCCTCCTTTGACCATCTGAATGCACCCTTCTTGGTGAGATCTGTCAATGGCATACCAAGTTGTAAAAATCCTTTCATAAAGCGTCTGTAGTAGTTGCACAACCCGAAAAACCCACGTAGCTCTGTAATGGATCTGGGTGTGGGCCAATATTAGATCGCCTGGATCTTCTCCTGATGCACCTATACTCCCTTAATGCCAATCATGTGCCCCAGATAGAGAATCTATGTCATCCCATACTCACACTTTTCCTCCTTGGAAAACATCGACTGCTCCTCCATGATGTTGAGAATCTCATCAACATGTCTCAGATGCTCCTCCCAAGTCTTGTTGTATATTAGTAGATCATCGAAGAACACTAGTATGAACCATATCTTCAACTTCTTGTTGAAGATATGGTTCATACACGACTGGAAGGCGGCTGGTGTGTTATTCAACCCAAAGGGCATGACTAGAAACTCATAGTGCCCGTAGTGATATCTGAATGTTTTCTTATGTATGTTCTCCTCTCCGACCCGGATTTGATGGTACCCCGATTGAAGATCAATCTTCGAGAAGTACACCACCCCATGCAACTCATCTATCAACTCATCGATCCTACGTTTTGGGTACCGGTTCTTGATGGTCTTCTTGTTCATCGCCTTGTAGTCAATACATATCCTCATCGTGCCATCCTTCTTCTTTACTAGCATCACTAAAGAAGTGAAGGGACTAGAGCTAGGCCTGATGTGCCCCATCTTCTGCAACTCCTGTATGGACTTCTCTATTCCATCCTTAAACTTCATTGTATTCCTGTATGGTGTGGTGATCACGTGATTTTCACCCTCTTCTAGCTCAGTGAAATGACCCTATCAGGTGGCCTCCCTACCAGTATTCGTCCAAACACCTTGTCATGTTTTCCAAGTATCGCCTGAATGTCCACATGATAGTGCTGGTGATCCTGTGACGACTTCTACATGGTGATCAAGCACTCCGCTACACAATCCACGTTCCCGTGTCTAAAAATAGTATCCATGAGTTTGTTTTACACGATCCTGGGAACTCTTGTTGATGTTATCGCACGGTTTGTAGGAAGGGTTCAGGCAGTTTGAGTCAAGGCTTGAAACCGGCGTAACAGGAGCATCCCCACCCACTGTCACCTCG
>SNQJ01S0070942.1:0-18419 GCA_010110895.2 Picea sitchensis
AAGATTCCAACCTCCTACTGTAAGAGTTGGTTGAGGGATATGACTCCCACCAAATAAAAAGGGAGAATAAGGAGGGATCATGCCTCCAGACCCAAAACTAGGATTCACATAAGGCGACGAGACAGAGGATGGCAAGTGTGAAGACATGTCTAGCTTACCAAAAGAAAAAGGATTAGAGGCCCAAGGTATTGGCTAAGTACCATGATTCGACATACCACTCGAAAATATAAAAGGATTCGTCCCCATGGAATGAGAAAAGACCATGGGCTGGGTAGCACTAACTGAGGGAGTCACAGGGGCTCCACTAACCATAGAAATGAAAAATCATGACGCAATACAAAATCCTAAGGCTAAACAATAATCAGAGAGCACACCAAAGTAAATCAAAAGGGCCAATTCACACAAACGAGATATAGTGGGTGAAAAGGGGCCTCCCTCACTAGAGTAGGTATGTCTTTTCCAGGAGGGGCCTGAGACTCCCTTCAAAAGATCGGATGTATCAGAATTAGTTATAAGGGTCCTCGTGGGCTTAACAACACAGTCAGTCAGTTCCCCCCCGGAGAGGTAACCCTCCATAAAGATTGTGTGTTGTCTGACCCTTATCTGACTTAGGGTACCTGCAGAATAATCCTTTCAAGTAACATGTGTGGCTACCTATGTCAAACAACTAAAGCCACCATGATATAACCAATGTGTAGGCAAACAATTGTAAGTCAGGTCCACCATATGGGGAGGGTAACAAAGCCCGAAATCTTGAAAGCACCGCCTCTTACAGAGGTAAAGGTACTAGCAAGACCCCCAAATACAAATAGATCCCCATAAATATCTCTGATGTTAAGAAGGTATTAGAGGGATATCTCTTCAACCAAGTTGACGCAACCTCATGCTTAACTTCGGTGTGAGCGAAGCCTCCTGACGTCACCAATTATACAATGGATTTCACCACTCCCTTAGTCAGACACATATGTTGAGTTTGATAGCCTTGGAGAATTTTACTCACAAAATCCCAGTCCAAGGCTCTAAATCTTAAGCTAGTTTGTGTACCCTGAAAAATAAAATTGTTTCTAATCAATTTTAAATTTATCAACGTTATTTTTAGTGGCTTTGTTTACTCAAAATATGTGGTCATGAAACTGATGATGTTATGACTCAGCAAGTAAAAGAAATGAATATGATTATAATGCAAAGTCTTAACTTCAATTCTCAATAAATGATAAGCTTTTCAAAATGAAATTTTCAATTCAACTCTGCGATTTCAAATAAGATGCAATCTTTCCATACATGTATCAAAGATCAATAATAAGAACCCAAAAGAGCAAATGCCAACATTCAAAATGTATATTTTTGTATTTTCAATATAAATAAATGAAAATGCAAGGATTGAACAATAGCTTGATATATAAACCCTACTGTAAGCAAAAAGAGACAAACCAAACAAGATATCAAGAAGCAAACACCCAGCCCAAGATGCAAGGACAACCAATAAAAGAAAAAATGAGAAAGAAAAATCGCCCGAAAATTCAACCAAAGAAAGGTTTCCTATCACTCGGTAGGCACTTAACAGTCACGACAAAGACCCAAGAAGACTAAACAACCATCAAAACTTACCAAACAAACACCAAACTCAACAATCAGGCAAAAAATGATGATGTACGCGACTGTTTAGGAAAAAACTGCGTATGTACGCGCCCTATAGAATGACAGCTCATGTATGTACGCATCTGTCAAGGGAAAAGCCGCGTATGTGTATTAAAACATTGCTAGGTAAAGTATAAGGACGAGAAACTTAGATTCAAAATGAAAATAGGTTGTCAAGCAATTAGAGGACAAGAAAACTCAAGCTAACCGAGAGAAATCTAAGGAGAAAAACACTCCAAACCCCGAAAATAAGATTTTATCCCCAGTATGGTTGTCAATTATGTTATGAGGAAAATCACTCTATGGCATGGGGTAAACCACAACAGACGAAAATGACTCTCGTCCGGACGTTCGATGAAGTCCACAATTGAGCACTTGACTCAAAGCTATATACCTGCAACTTGTTCTCAACAACCAAGATACGCAAGCATATGGTGATAATATATAAATTTAGCACATATAATAGCATAATCCATCAATATTCATGACAAATATGCCTATGGAATAATAATTCAAATATTTGCAAGACATTGATTGGGCGAGAAAAGAGTATTTCTATTAAAATATGATCAAGAAAAGTGTGTGAATGACAAACTTTCGTGTCGACACGTCGCGAAACCGAGAAACTAAGTCCCTTCCAGCTGGGCCTCCACCAAAGGCAAGCTCATATAAGAGAGACAACAAGGTTCTCCATCAAAGATGGAAGAGATTGGGGTCTGAACAATGTGTTCAGACTTAAAAGGACAAAGGGATGCAAACTCAATATGAAGTGAATAATTTCTCTAGAGTAACTTTGTTGTTAAAGTTGAATTCTTCTCTCCCTTTCCACAGCTTGGATATGGCCCATTTATAGCCTTCAAATGGAACTGAATGGTCGAGTCGGAATGTTTCCAGTATATGGAAGGTCAAGGATCATGGATCGCGCGATGTGACATGGAAACCCGACACCATTTTTTAATTTTGGGCACAAAACCTTATGTACGCGGGCTGTAATGGTGCAATCTGCATATACGCATGTTGTATAGTTGCTATGGCGCGTATATGTGGAAAACTATGAATTTTAGCTCTAGGAATTGCAAAAAGGGATTTCAAGTCTGCATAGGTAAATGGAAAAGTCCTTCTGAGCAAGTTGCATGGGGTGAGGCAAATCTTTCTATAACAAATACATCCTCCATATGGGGTTTCCACGACAAGTAGTTGGTATTGGTAAGAAAAAGATCACCAAGAGATGTGATATTAAAATATACATAAAATGATGAACAATTCCAAATATACAGGAAGGTTGGCTCTTCAATCCAAAGTGCAACTCCCTCTCCAAAATCCAAGCCAAAAACCAAACGATGAGAACCCTAGCCATATCCAAGGTAGTAAAGTGTATGTCTCATAGCATTAATTCCCACATCCTATCGAATTGAATGCATGACTGATGTAGTGGCCAGCTCAAAGCCCTCATGTTACCACTACTATATCAACCATGCTATCGCACAATCTGTACTTTCCCAAATCCCAAGTATTGGCATAACAAACATGATATCCTATCACTGTCACCTTAATAGGAAATCCTCGCTTTCTAGGGATAGGCAAGGTCTACCCCAGGGGAGGAGTCCTCGATAACTTAAAGGGTTGGAAAATTAGGGTTATGTTCAAGATATATTTCCCCCTCTCACTGGTTACCAAAGTCACTCAATCTGTTTCCCAAAAACGAGGTTATTAAAGTGCTTGATGTACCTACCTGGAAAAAGACAATATAACATGCTTATCAAATATGATAATAACACCTTAATAGACAATGGACAGTGACAATAAGTGTTATATGATATAAATTTGCAGCAGTTAATGAGTTTACAACAACAATTGATAGAATGTAACAACTGCAACAAATACTCCTCATAATTACTTGAAAAGACAGTAAAAATATAACATTTACTATGCAGAATGATAATCAAATGTCATAAGAAGTTTCTGAAGTATTTAACTAGCATTAAAAGTTAATTGTGCAGAAAATTTGCTACAATTAGATGGTTGTAGCAAACATTATAACAACAATGTTGAGGAAAAGGTATAAAGAACCTTACTCAAGCATTTTCATATCTTTCCTGGGTAGGACAAGATAGTTGGGAATGTCACTTGGTGTTTATAGCCTCAAAACTTTCACTCAATCCACAAGTATCAATTATAGAGGATCAAGGCTGATTTTATGATTTATATTTGTAACAATGTAAAAATAAAAATTTAAGCAAAGCTAGGTGAATGTATACAGATTTTTACATTGAAGTAAACATGGAGACAAAAGCGAAAGGAAGAACCAAGTCTAATTTTATTTCATTATGAGATACAAAACTATATTTCTCTTTTACAAGCCCCTGCGAGGGTATGTACGAAATTCAAATGTAGAAGTCTTCGTTGGTTACCATACAAAAAGACCCTGAAAGTGAAATAAAACTGAAACTAATGATCTGGATCAACTTGCCACAAAATGTTGCCACTTGACTCTGCAAGATATTCTTTATCAGCCATGAAAATTAATTCATAAACAAACAAGAATATACATACTATCAAGGATAAATCAAACACCTTTAAAACAAGCTGTTGAAATGTATGATTCAATTTTGAATCATGTTGCCTTCAATAAGACCCTGTTGTCATCAAGAGGATTAGGCTTTCAAGTAAACTCAAAAATGAATGAAAACTGAAGCAATCTCACTAACTAGAGAGCAAACCTTAGTGTTGTAGTTCCCCTTCTATTCTCTCCCCTTTGTCTCTTCATTCGATTGAGCTTTTATTCTCTCTCAATAAGTTATGGTAGTTCAACTACCTTTCTTTAGTTAAGTCAAATTAACTTAACTAATTAGTTTGAGACAAATAAATAATAATAACATATAAATAAGGGTCTTTAAATAATAACTAAATAGGTGGGATCATATATATATATATATATATATCCTCAAATGATAAATACCAACATCATGTAATATAATCATGTCCACAAAAACCATTATATCCAAGCTCTGCAATAAAAAATGGTCAAATGAATGTTGTTGTCCAAAACAGTGCCAATTATATGTTTGTTGTTCAAAACTTTATCAAAATAAAAAATAACAAAAATATTGTCTTCAACCTATAAAACAACCTCAATCATCAAAATCTATATTTACTATGTGAGGCATTAGGTCTCTTCTCGCTACTGCCCCTTGCCTTTGTTGCTTCTACCATTACTGCCCCTGCTGAAAAAAAACTCATCCTGAAGCAAATATTCAATGAATCATGAAAAATTCTTGATAATCCATACATGAAACTCCACTTAAATAAATCAAGAGTTGGCTCTATTATTTACTACAAGACACATGCAATCCATCCATAAAACTTTCATCAATTAATTGTCATACAAACAGGGGGTTGATAGGGTCATTGGGAGTATGGGGGGTTTTGTATTGTGCATAAAATGATATCATGGAGGGGGAAAGATCACAGATATTGTTCAAGAAATCATAAAAACAATCAACCGTCTATATAACCAGCTCCCAAAATACCAATCATCAAT
Organism: Picea sitchensis; assembly: GCA_010110895.2. NCBI lineage: Eukaryota > Viridiplantae > Streptophyta > Pinopsida > Pinales > Pinaceae > Picea > Picea sitchensis. The sequence goes on from SNQJ01S0070942.1 coordinate 5,180, forward strand.
TAACCTCCATATTATTTATTTTATTTCCATACATACTTCTCCTTAAAAGTGAATCACAACATAATAGGGAGTGAAAAAATGTAATTAGGATAATGAGGGGAGTGTATTTTGCGTAAAAATAATATAATGGAAGGGACTCCAATGGTTATTGTTCTATTATTATCCATACCAAACAATTCCATTTTCAAAATTAATTAAAATTCCAAACCCTTTACTATTTCAAAATTGAAATTCAACACTCTGTTTCCAAAATTCCAAAACTGGTGTTTCACTTCAAGGTTGTTCATTTTGCATTTAGAAATTGCATTGCATAGGAATCATTTTATAATTTATTGCCCCATAAACATTCAACAGTGATAACACAGCTCACACACAATAGAGTCAAGGAGACATAGTATTCCAATAATCACAACCAACAGTTGAAGAATGGACGGACTGAGGTCCACAAAATTACCATCGATACTCTCTTAACCACTACAGAGTTTCACGAAGTGGACTCAAAAGGGATCCCTGTGTATAACACAACTTCAAACTGAGATTTCAAATAACAAAGCCTCCAAAGTTACTTTTTATTCTGGTTCGCAAAAACTCATTCAACGCATATATATTTCATCCACGGAGATACTCTTTTCTCTTAAAAATCGAACACCTCAAGCATGCTAACACAACAGGTTGTATATCTTAAATAATGTTTTTGCAACAGTATCATCACCTCAACATTGCCATATGATAGATTGTATAACAAAAATATAAGTGGGGTTAGCATTATTTCTAACATCGCACAGTAAACAATCAATAAAACCCGTGACTAAAAGAGCACGAACGATGCCTTTATTAAATGTTGGGTTGGCCACCATTGCACCGTTTTTCAAATACAAGGTTCAATAAACAATCATCAACAATAATGTGGTATAGGAGGACGAGCTGACCAATAGTTTGAGGGTTTGGCTAAAGGATTGTCTTCAATATTCTAGCACCACCATAAGTTTCCACAGTCGTATTTACAGAGCTTATACAAGTGTGCGGGGATGATAGCCTGAAAGCCACACAATTAAATGACATGCAACGTCTAAAAATAATCCAAAGGTTGCGAACAATGGTACCATTCTCATCAGACAAAGAGGAACCACCAAAGAAAACCAGAGGCAAGGCAAGCCCGAAAACTTCCAAACAATATCTTTTTTCCACAGGTAAAGCAATGGAGAAAATACAGACAGTAAGAGATACCCATATCATTTTTAATGTGAATAGTTTACATACAACGTCACAGAGACCAAACTTCACCAATAATCCATACATAGTCGAAAATCCCATAAAACTTTGGAAATGCACAATCAGTGAGCAAATTTAGGAGCCAACTCTTGACTTAATTAAAGAGCAGAGCAAAAACTTCATGGATGGAGCAACAATAAACCACATACCTGTGTGTAAAATTTGCCTAGGGGAATCAACCAGGTATGTATTCCTCTTCCACGGCCGAACAAAGCGGAGTAGCAACAACCAACAAAGAACAAATGTGAAATGGCTAGGGTGGCGTGCTTGAGGTAGGTTAGAGCGACGTGCATTTAGTGCATGTTGTATCTACACTTACACATTCATCCAAGGCCAATATGAGCAACTAACCATACAAAACATCAACCACTGGCTCCAAATCGATTTAATGCAAGCCGAATACATCATAGTTACCCTATGTTTCAAACTTACAAATGCGCCAACTCTTTCAAAACCCCAACGTAACATACATCAAGACTTGCTAGGGATATTGTGTCCCAACCTTTAGACTTCCAATTTAAATAATGCACACAACCCTTGTAGCATGAAATCAAGGTAATCACCATACCATACACTATATATAAAAAAAAAATCGAGTGTAGATTCTTCGCCAAACTAAATGCATCATAATAATACTTGTGAGAGACATATAGGACAACAACATTTCCTCTTTAGTTACATTACCCATAACATTCTATGATCAATTATTTGGACAATGATTTAAAAGCCAATAATTGTAGAGCTTATATCGCAACTTAGTCATAACACATAAAACCATAAGTGTCGTCTTTCCGTCAAAGTCACACAAAGGGTCCCACCTATCAGTGTATTATTAAATATAAATAAATAATAAGGTGTTGCAACCATTCGTAGGTAGGTACCCTACGTTGCACTTTTGGGCATCAACAAACTGGCAAATCCACACGGAAATCTGTTTCCAACAGATTAAGAACTCAGAATGTCTGGTTTGCAAACCAGTGAAAATGGATCAAAGCATTATTGACAAGAATAGTTATGCAACAAGGGGGGGAAATATGGTTTAAGGGAAATAATGAGACAGGATTTTGAGAATAACTCATGAAAAGTGATATGTATGAGGGGGTTTGGTCATGTATGCATAACATTCGATCAATATGTAACATATAATGCTTCTTAAAGATTCAAGGAGATTTTTTTTTTGATATGCTCTTTTGAATCTCAGGATGGAGGGAAGAAAGGGATAGCAGAAATAAGGAAGAAGACAAAATCAACTATCCTACAACAGTGCTGAAAGCAAAAAGTAATTTCAGTGATGTCTAAAAGGAGGACATCGTGACAACTATGTATATCTTTATTGTTTATTGATCAACAATACTTACATAAGGACACTGTCATGGCAAAACTGATCCAGACTTTATCTCGACAAAATATCATGCAATCTAAATAGAACATAAAAAGTGAAAAACAAAACTAAATAAACTAAAAACCCAATTTATTATTTATGTACAAAGGAAGGGGAAAACATCCTTGGAGTCAGGTAGGATGGAAATTTGCATAGAGAAATGCATCGTCTATTTTGGATGGATGATTAATGAATTGAAATATGATGCATAAAGAGTGTATATCATCCTTCCAACTGACAAATGCTCGTGGCAAGGGTAGTGGGCCTATCAAGATCCAGAAAAAAAATGATTACCATCTTGTAGGACCTGCGAACCAACAAGACGAGATTACGGCTTGATATTGGAAACATGAGCATGATCAATAATATCAGAATGATGGTTAGAAGTTTTGATGAAGAGGATGGAGTTAATGCGCTCTTTAAGCATTATAAGGTCATCATTTACGATCTCCTGATGAGGAAAATAACTACCATGCACCGAGGGAGAAAATAAAGGATTCAAATTCATAGGAATCCCTTTAAATTTATTATCATCAATAGAAATCATTCATGCAAGGGAGATATGTATATCGTCATTGAATTCCTCAACCTCTTTGAACTGAAACAATGGGTTTGTGAAGGACTTTTGTAATGTAAAATCTTTATTATCCTTAGGGGAATTTTCAGAAGGAGAGTCGACATATGAATCTATATGGCCCCTTGAATGCCCTCTTTCATCATCTTCAGAATGGTAATGAGAAATATGAGGGATAGTGCTATTCAAATCAAGAGAATTCTCCTTGCCGGATTCATCGATGAAGATTACTTCATTAGACACAAGTTGATCTTGAGTAGGATATATTTTAAAAAGGTCATCATTAAAGGGGAAGGCATCAAATAAAGCATTATCATAAGTATGATTAGTAGGCATACCAGGACAATAGTCCTTACAATATTATGTGAATATAACACTACTAGATGCAATATCGTGCTCCTGCAGACTCGTATAGGGTGATGATCGTGACATCCAGGGCCAACATCCACGTGGAAGAAAAATATCCCCCTGGGTCTAGGTCTCCCGGGGTGCCTCCAAAGGCAACTCCCTTCTTTCTTCATAAGTCATAGGGATCATAAGTCACATGGATCATAACATGAAATCACATCCAATAATTAAATTACCCAAACATGTGCATCAAACCCCCCTTTAACCTAGACAAATGCTCAAAGACATTATGCAATTTGACAAGTTAGGTTTGGAGAAGGTCTCAGGGCGTCCTATTGGGTTAACCTCTCTTGAGTTTGGGGTGTTTCCTAGGGGGGATCTAGTCTAGATCATGTAAGTGTATGAGGTGGTATGGGGTAAGTTTTTGGGCATAGGGTGCCTTTGTAGAGGGCGAGCTGCACCTTGTCATAAATGTTATTATTTCCTAGCCCATTCGTTGCCTTTTACTCTTAGCTTTATTGCTTTTGATCTTTTTCTTTTGTGCCTCAAGGGAATAGGTGAGGGCCTCTGTCCTGGCTTGATGACCAGAGGTGACAACGTTATCCACAAACATTTCATGGAGATGAGAAGGTTGGGTCGTGATGAGACCCCCTTTCTCTTGGCTATGCCACCAAGAGCCACTACCTCGATTTGGTGACCAGAAGGTGGTAGTGTCATACTGCTACATGCCCATGGTCATAATAGGTTGGCTCGTGATAAGACCTCCTATCCATCAACTAGCACCTTGAGTGTTTATGTATATTATGGGTCCCCTTTTCTTATTGAGAAGATTTTCACTGCTTTCTCAAGAATCCTTGGGCGACGCATCTCAAAGGTTTCAACATTGGATTTTAACTCTTTCCAACTACTTTTACCCTCTGGTCCTTTAGCCCCTTCTTCCCACAAGGCAAGGTACAACCCTTCCTAGTGTAGCCAATCCCAATTCCCATACAAAGGTAGGGGGTATGAGAGGAATAAAGATGGAAAGTGGTAAGTATGGAGGGAACAAACGATGACCGTTCACATACCCACCTAGCGGCAACCCATCCTAAAGGGAAATCAACTTACTAGGGCACCATGTCACCCTTCAAGGTATAAACGAGGCAAAGCGCATAATTTCCAAACAAACATCATGAAATGAAGAAGGATTCAATACAACATGTTTAAGTGCTTCAAAAATCAGAGTGATACATACCATGATACCTGGACTCATTACCTCATGGAGCAATATTTACTGCTACTTCAGGACCATGCTGGTGGGATGGATACTGTTGTTGCCGATAAATGGACTGCATTGAAGAAAAGAGGGGCCCTCCAGGGCCATGCTCAAGTTGTCTAGCTCTCGGTACTCCATGTTTAGGACCTATGGGACTCGAGACATGATCTCCTTAGTTATCTCCTTAGTTATCCCTAGGCTAGGGGATAACAAACCCAATATCAAATATATTGAAACTTTATAATACATATTCCATATCAAGTCAATTCAAACTTAATAATACCATTTTCCAAAAAACATATGATATGCGTTGATCACAACCATCATAATCATCATCCAAACCCTCATTGCTAACAGACCAGTCATTTGTATCAAGGAATCTTTCACATATGTTTTTATACATTTTCAAATTGATATACAAAGCTTTGAAACCCCAATCTACCTCATACCTTTACCATGTATCAACCATACCAAGAACTTATTTCATAGTGTATTTATAATGTGAATGCCATGTATTCATAAGTTATCACCAATTTCATGTTGGATCAAAACTATATGATGAAGAACCTTGACTCATACTCAAACCATATTTCATGCCAACACCTATAACATATATATGCTTTGCATATTATGTTTATGCCATAGTTCCAATTTTTCATGAATTGAGAAAGATTATATGTTTCTTGAGGGTAAAAATTCCATGCGACCTTAATGTATGGAAAGTCTATATATACCACTGTATATGCTTTGAGAAAAAACAACCTACTGACCCAAAACTTGTTATACCAAGTAGATACCATGTTTTTGCACGAGTATTAAATTGCAACACTTTCAATGCCATTGAGAGTACTGAGTATATAACAATGTAAAAACAAAGGACCATAAATCCATATATACCAAGCCGACCTAATAATAAATAGCTTCTTTGATACCATGCTCATGATGACAATCTATAATAATTCTTTGTCATGATGCTGAGAAGGTAAATGCCAAATAATTTCAATGTTTATTTCCTAGGGGACCCCACCTATTATAGTTGTATATAAAAAAATTTAAATAAGTTATAGGCTTCACAAATCTTTGCGAGCTCTTATAGTAGGTGACGAATCATGAGTCAACAAACTCTATCTAACTTAGGTTATTTCAATGAACCCTCACAAGTCTCATTGCCAAATAGTGTGTTGAATTTCCCTCGAGTGGTCCCACCACCTTTGCATCCACTGATTTTTTTTTCTTAACCTTCTTCTAGTTACCTATTCCTCACAATACTAGAGCTGAACTTCTAATCACATGCTGCCAAACCACTACACACACATCACAAATCACATCCATGAGTGGTATGAATAGTGCAACTTTTTCAAAATTGACCTTGAGGACTCACTTCTCATGGATTCATTCTTGAAGTTCATTCTCCCTACCATCACAAAACACATAGCCACTATTATGATTTGGACCAAAGAAAAAGTGTTATAACGTCAATTTCCACCTCTGAAGCATTGATACTCTTTATGGCCTTATCCCTATCCTCCTTACAGACAACTCTTCCCCATACCTCCTTAAGTCCTTCTAAAACACAATTTTTTTGAGGATGCACTCGCCCTCACAGTTATGCAACCAACGTATACGCGGGTACTCAAGGGTCAATCATGTACATGCCAATAAATGGTAAAAAAAATAAAATTATGTGAAATTAAATGTTGAGTTATGAGTTTGGTTAGTTTCCTAACTCCTTTTACCCATACCTAGTCGTCTCTAACCAACTAGAGGCTGCATAAAAGGAGATTTTTCCTCAAGATGAAAGGTAATGATACTTTGCAGATAAGAGCATACACCTATCTGGCTATCCCCACCGAGTTTGTGAACCCATAGATATCCTTGTTGTTGATGATTTTTTGACCTGGAAACCCTTGTTTCCAGCCTCCTTCTGATCACCAACGTATCTGACCAAGAGTCTCCCATATATTCTCTTTGGGTCCACGGTGAATTGAGTGACAAAATCAATCCTTATAGAAAAATCTAGGTGGAGGAATCTGAGATCTCTTTCAACAGGGAAACGCCGCATTGGATAGGTAAAATATGTAACTACCTGATTGTTGCTCATCAATAATATAGAAACTCATTCTTTCGAAGTGTATTAGTGTGGTGTTGTTTAAATGTGCAATTATTTTATATACTCTTCATAGAATATTAATTTCTTCGATCTTTTCATAATTTTTTATAGAACTAATGGGTAGTTATTAGTATAACTACTTCTTTGTATAGGTCTACTTCTTTTGGGTTCTTGCAGGTTGCAAAGGAACTGTTTGAAAATATAAAAGAGACTCCGACAATCAAGAATGACATCAACCATTGGACTCCAGGTGAGTTAATCTTTCTCTTTTTCCCAATAGTTAGTTATTTCTTCAGAATTCAATTATATTGTTTTTGCTTAGTATTCTTTATGGAATTTACTTCTTGTACGGTCATTGGTACACTGCAATAGGCCCACTAATGTAGGGGAATTTTCCTCGAAAGCATAACTAGGGATATTTCCCTAGTGTGCATGTTTTGGTATTTGTTTTTGTGTTTGCTTGGTTTAATTTCTTTTCTTTTGCTTCAGACTGTTGCTTGATACTTAGATTAGTGACTTACAATTATTTGAGTATTTTCCTTTATTGTTTGAGCCCTTTGTGTTGCCTCTTTTCTTCGTTTTTTGAATTTTTAGGGGTATATACACTCTCTATAGTTAACATAGTCATATACATATACGTGCCCACCAGTTTAGACAGTCACATACACGCGGGTTTCCTTGTGCACAAGCACATACATTCTCTTAGGAAGGATTTTTTTAAACTATTTTCTTATCTTAGGGTGTTTGGCCAAGTGTTTGGAGTCTCTTGTAGGACTTTAAGACTTTGCCCGAGTTTCTTTCCAAGTTCTTAAGTTAGTAAGTTGGAATTTTATAAAGAAAAACAAGGTTATTTGATGCTTCTATCACTCCGAGTCATTATTGGATTTGCCCTTTGTTTTCCATTATTTTTTGGCTTTCTTTTGGCCTCTCAGCTGCATTTTGTGTTTTGGGCTTTAGAACTATTTTTTCTAAGTTTTCCAAGTGTATATGCTCTTTCCTTTGACAACAGACGCATACATATGCTACTTTTATATAGGATTTAAGTGCATGCATACACGTTTAAAAAGACACAAGTTGGTGCGTACACACACCTTATAGAAGGCAAAAGCGCGTACACATGTGCCCTATATAAGGCTAAAACACATACATACGTAACCTATAGAAGGCCAAGGGGCGTAAAATAACTCATGTACTCTCCCTATAGTGATGAAAGGTCCATACATGAGCTTATATACACAACCTACAATCGATACAGTTGCGTATGCCTCTAAAAAAGTGATTTTTTTGGTTGTTTTCAATCTTTTTTAAGCCATGTTTTGGCCTATTTGAGGGTCTTTTGGGGGAATTTGGTACCGTAAATTTTTGTGGCCTATAGGAGGTTGGTAAGGCCTTAAATTTGAATGGAAAACAAAGTTGTTTTATCCATCTTTGTCTCCATTTTATCCCTTGGATTACATCACTTTTAAGGTCGTGTAAAATAACTCATATACTCTCCCTATAGTGATGAAAGGCGCATACATGAGCTTATATACATGACCTACAATGGATACAGTCGTGTATGCCTCTAAAAAAGGTGACTTTTTTGCTTGTTTTTTAGTCCTTTTTAAGCCATGTTTTGGCCTATTTGAGGGTCTTTGGGGGGAATTTGGTACCGTAAATTTTTGTGGCCTATAGGAGGTTGGTAAGGCCTTAAATTTGAATGGAAAACAAAGTTGTTTTATCCATCTTTCTCTCCATTTTATCCCTTGGATTGCATCACTTTAAGACTAGTCTTGTTCTTAGGATCTTTATTTCCTAGTCGTTGTTGGGTCATTTTTGAAATTTGAGTTTGTATTTGACTTTAAAACTTTTCTTTTGTGATTTCCTTGGATTTTTCACACATAAAACCACAAAATTTTCCTTTTTTTAGCATCTTGTGTTAGTTTTTTCTTTAGTAGAAAGAAGAAGAAAATGAAAAAATACTAGTTTGTTGCTAGTTAGGTTTCTTTCTTTTTGTTACATTATTTTGCTTTATATTTGAAAATGAAAAATCTATTAGCACATGATTTTGTTTTATTCTCATCTTGAAAAGCAATTAAAAGGAAAAATAACAAAGAACATCTTTGTGTTTGCTTTTCTCAAAAGGCTACATTGTGCATTTTGCATCAGAAAGAGAAAAGATTACATTTCAAGGTTCAACATATTGTTCATGCATTTTTCTTTTTTGAAACTCTTTTTCATTCAAGAATTAGTGTAAAGTTTTATTTTCCAATTTTCTTATAAGTTTCAATTTTGCAAGAGTCTCAAACAACATCAGTTTCACTTCCATACCCTTTGAGTAAAAAACATTCGCTAAAATGAACACTAAATTTAAAATTTACTAGACTTTGTTTCTAGGGTTCATTAACAAGTTTAGGGTTATGGCCTTGGATCATGATTAGAGAGACAACTCTCCAAGGTCGGTAAACAAAAATAGGAGTTTGAGTTAGGGAGATTCAAATCCAATTGTCATATAAGTTTAGTTGGGAGCCTCCTCTAACACAGGAGTTGAACATGAGGTCATGTAAGGAAGAATTGAGAAGATAACCCCTCCAAGGCTTGATTGAGGAGAGACCATATTTTGGGGTTCTGCCAGTACCCATACCTTATTGAGAGGCAGTGGTTTCGAAGATTCAAACTTTGTTACCCTGCCCATACAGTCGATCTCGACTGTCGACTATACCCCCCGGAGGTTGACTGCGAGTTAGTAGCCTTATTTGCTTTTCCTAGGTATCTCATAAGTGACTGAGAGGGTTTTCCCATGGTAACTGAGGCAGAGGTCGTATCACGCTATCAATACCCTTGGAGGGTGCCCCACAAAGAAAGGCTTACTTGCACCAGGTAGCGTTGGTAAGTGGAGGTCAGGTAACTGCTTCTCACTCCTTTGTTCATCGGTCTCAGGACTTAATCAACCCGTGTCGATTTTCAAAAGGTCCCTTTCCACTTTTTCATTACTTTGGACTCAAGACCTTATCCACATGGGTTGAAGTTTTGGAGAAGTTATTTTTTTGCGATGTTTCTCTTATAACTTTTTAGTGGAGTGCTTCTTTGTCTAGTTGACCTTAGGTTGTGTCTGTATCACAGCTTTTGGATTGTTGATTCAAGGAGGTCGACCAACTACTCCACTGGTCAGGAAGGACCCCTTGTATTTCTCTTTAAAGTGTGGATCCACCTCTTGGAAGGCGTAGGATTTTATACCACTAGGTTGTCAAAGTTAGTGGGTGATACTTTTTCGAACATGAACAATCCCGCAAGGGATAAACTTGTGCATAATAATTCCATGGCCAAATTTCTTGAGGATACCAACCAAGGGACCCTTGCCCAAGGGGATTCTTGTGCTTTTCCTTTCTTTGGAAATGTTGGTGCCCCCTCGATATCCAGTTTGAACATTCCTGGGTTGAATGTAGGACTATCGATTTATTTGTGGGCCACTATGAATGTTCTGAATGCTCTTGATGCTTCTTCGATAAAGACCTATATCATGGGGATCGAATGGATGTTGATCCTTTACCTTTTGTATCCATTATGTCTACATCTCCTCCTTCTCCCTTCTTTGGTGAAAGTCTAGCTACTAGTAACCAAAATTCTAAAAGAAATAGGAAGAGGCAGAGTATGAAGAAGAAATCACCAACCTCTGCTAGTCATGGTGGAGTCCAGTCACTAGTCACTGCTATTCATGCTAGGGGTAAGCGACTATCCTCTGTGAGTCATGTTGGGATTGCAAGTCCAGTCTCTGCAAGTCATACTGGCACTAGGTCACCAACCTCTGCAAGTTATGTTAGAGACCTACAATTAGCCTCTGCTAGTTATGCTGGGGGCATGAAACCAACCACTGCAAGTCATGTTGGGAGCACGAAACCAACCTCTGCTAGTCTTGTTAGAGTTATGTCAACAANAAGACCTATATCATGGGGATCGAATGGATGTTGATCCTTTACCTTTTGTATCCATTATGTCTACATCTCCTCCTTCTCCCTTCTTTGGTGAAAGTCTAGCTACTAGTAACCAAAATTCTAAAAGAAATAGGAAGAGGCAGAGTCTGAAGAAGAAATCACCAACCTCTGCTAGTCATGGTGGAGTCCAGTCACTAGTCACTGCTATTCATGCTAGGGGTAAGCGACTATCCTCTGTGAGTCATGTTGGGATTGCAAGTCCAGTCTCTGCAAGTCATACTGGCATTAGGTCACCAACCTCTGCAAGTTATGTTAGAGACCTACAATTAGCCTCTGCTAGTTATGCTGGGGGCATGAAACCAACCACTGCAAGTCATGTTGGGAGCACGAAACCAACCTCTGCTAGTCTTGTTAGAGTTATGTCAACAATCTTTGTGAGTCATGTTGAATACATGCAACCAACTGCTCCAAGTCATGCTGGGGGGAAGAGCCCAATCCCTGCAAGTCATACTGGAGTCCAGTTACCACCCTATGTTACTAATGTTGGGGGCGTGAAACCAACCTTTGCTAGCCATGTTGGAGTTATGTCAACAACCTTTGCGAGTCTTGTTGAAGACCAGAAACCAGCCTCTGCGAGTCATGCTGGGAGCGCAAGTCTAGTCACTACGAGTCATATATTGGCATAAAGTCACCAACCTCTTCTAGTCATGTTGGGGGTAAGCAACCGGCCTCTACGAGTCATGTTGGAAGCATGAAACCAACTTATGCTAGTCATGTTGGGGTTATGTCAACAACCTTTGCGAGTCATGTGAGAGATTTGCAACAAGTTGTTGCAATTCATGCCAAGGGAAAGAGCCCAATCACTCCAAGTCATACTAGTGTTCGTTCTCCAGCCTTTGCGAGTCATGTTGGGGGTAAAATTGTGGTCACTACAAGTCACACTGGAAATAGTTCACTAACCTTTGGGATTCATTTTGGAGATCTGCAACCAGCCTCTCCTAGTCATGCTAGGGGTAAAAGTCCAGTCACTTAAGGTCATACTGGCGTTCGTTTTCCAACCTTTGTGAGTCATGTTGAGGGCATGAGTCTAGTCATTGCTAGTAATACTAGACAAAAGTCACCAACCTCCGTGAATCATGTTGGAGACCTGCACTCGGCCTTTGCTAGTCATGTTGGGGGCAACCCACCAGCCACTGCAAGTCATGTTGGGGGCATTGATAATGTTGAGAAGCCTAGATGAGTAGGACGTAAGCCCAAGTTCCCTTGTAAGCTTTGTAAGGGAGATCACCTTACTCATATGTGCCATGGTATTCCAGAGGTACTAAGACTGTGGTCCTTGTCTGCCGACCTTTCTAAATCATCTTCGGTTTCCCATCAATTTATTAAACCATTGGTTGACGAAGTGGTTAGCCTAATGCAATCATCGGCTAATCCCACTTTTCCTTTGGAGGGTGATGCGTCTTTTGACCATGTTGTCGCATAGCCTATTCAACCAATGGTTGAGGAAGTGATATCGTTGATGCGATCTTCAGTCGATCCCACTCTTCTTTTGGGGAGTGACGCATCTTTCGACTATGTATTTAACATTTCTAGTTCAATACCTTCTAAACAATGGGGCATTCCACTCTCTTCGAGTACGCTCCCTCCTAGTCCTAGGATGGTTTCCTTTGATTAGAATGATCTTGTTGATCCTCGCCTTTCTTCTTTTGCACCTTTCTAGGTAATGGTTAGAGTTAATTCAATAGGTATTTTATGTTTTATTGTAGATGAAGGAGCCTTTGCAAGTATTTTATCCTCCCTGGCTTGGGAAGCTTTGGGTTCTCGCAATCTTGTGTCAACTACCAGTGATTTGTTGGATTTTGACAGAAGACCTAGTGAAAGTTTGGGGATTCTTCCTCACTTATCTGTTATGTTAGATGGGAAGACTTTCCTGTTGAAATAATGTAACTGCAAAGCGTATTCTTATTATTATTGTTATATTAATCATAGGATCAATTCCCATTGTGGATTGATCATGTCAGTTATTATATTAGGACCAAATCCTCTTTTGCGGATTGGTCAACAGACAATTGTAATAGGCAGAATAAGAAGTCGGCCCCAACAGTTATTATCGAGACCCAGAAATATAATAAAGGTGGGTTTACCCACCTAGAGTGAGAAGTCGACCCTGCCAGTGAAGACACTTCACACGTGCCGGACTTGTATATATAGAGAGGCTAGCCCCTCACTTTGACACACAACACACATGCTCATTTTCTAAGAGGCAAGCTGCAACTTACCAGTTGGAGAGAGGGAGAAGAGTGGCACATCTTTTGGAGAGGACTATCTGTATTGGTTTGAGTTATCTCTTGACATTGTATTGGCAATTTATGAAAAGGAAGTTTTTGTT
>SNQJ01S0070942.1:18429-30362 GCA_010110895.2 Picea sitchensis
AGTGAGAAGTCGGCCCTGCCAGTGAAGACACTTCACACGTGCCAGACTTGTATACATAGAGAGGCTAGCGCCTCACTTTGACACACAACACACTTGCTCATTTTCTAAGAGGCAAGATGCAACTTACCAGTTGGAGAGAGGGAGAAGAGTGGTGCATATTTTGGAGAGGACTATCTGTATTGGTTTGAGTTATCTCTTGACGTTGTATTGGCAATTTATGATAAGGAAGTTTTTGTTGGGTTTTCTTACCCTAGAGGGTTTCCTAGGATAAATGTTGTGTCTCTTGTGATTGTGTATTTCTCAGTGATCTTGTTCTTATGTTGTTGTTATCTATTGAAATGCAAAGAACTATAATAATGGCATAAACATGAACATTTCCTAGTCGACCTGTTAGTGGTGTCGGGCCCTTTAGACTACAATATGGTTCTTGTTCCTGCTTATGTTTATGCTATGAATGTTGTGGTGTGTATGCTTTTTCATGTGATGCATTTTCATCACAACGAAAACATTATCACTATTGATCAACTTTCATCTAATAATAATGATCCTAGTTTGACTTTATCTTTGGTTTCTCCTTTGTATGTTCCTAGTGTTCGAGTAGACTCTTCCCTGCCAAAGGTGAATTATGTGGCGTCTTATCCTCGATGTTCAATTACTTCTGAGAAAGGATCTTTGGAGTCGTGTTTTCCTTCTTGAGACAAGGTCTTGGCAATTGATTGTGTATTTTATCCAATGGGACACGAGAGCCCTTGCTTCCCCCCATTGGCCCGAGTGATCTTAGGTTTCCGCTTGAGTCTGATCTTACTATTTGTGAGACCTCGAGCCCTAGTATTTGTGTGTTGTCGAGTCTCAATTTTCTGGATGCTGAATTTCCTTCAGATGAGGCTATCCTTGAAGCTATGATTATGTATTTTCGACCTCTTCCGAAACTGGAAGCTTTATAGGTTGGTTACCTAAGAAACCCATAGCCTGATCTTAGCAATGGGATCTACCTAGAGAAGTATTCTGCATAAGCTGCAAGGATGTGCGATACTTTGTACATATTGTACTTTTAGGGTTTCTTGTTTTCAATTTTTGCATTCCATAACACATGTTATTATCATAGGTTGATATATTGGATTTGTTAACTTCTGGGTGAAGTGTTGTTGGTCTTATATACAGGACTTTGAAGATGTTTTTTTTTGGTGCCTTTTTTCCATGTCGATCCATTCTAACATGTAACGATCTCAAAAATGGCATATAGGTTAGATTTTCCCGTTTGTGCATTTTCCCATTATCCATTTCCAATTTCATTTTTCCATAGGATCGACCCCACTAAGTTGTGACACATAACATTCTTTGTTATTTAGAAGTGTTGTAATTCATGTGGTAGAGGTTATCATTCATTGGTGCCCTAGTTATAACCCTGTTCACAATTTGGCGCCCATGTTGAAGTACTTTCATAGGATCAGGAGCCCTATTTAGTCATCCCATGATGTTGTGTTGAAGCCTCATAACTTCTTCTAATGCTTATTCTAGCTAATACCCTATGGGGATCCCTCATTTATGTGTTAATTTGTGATACTGCATTGCATTCTGTTGTTTGCGCTTTTGAGACTAATGTCAGCGTCAACTTGTTGTTTTTTAGTATGTTGTTTATGCATTATCACAGTTGCTAGCCCTTGCATTTATTTATTTTACGACTTGACACATGTATCCCTGAAGGAAACATTCCCCCGAGCATCCATATCCTACATGTGTTTCCTTACATTGAGCATAGGTATGTTCCTTGCGCTTAGAGCTAGTTTGCTTGCCCATGACACTTGTTTCCTCCACTGTATCATATCATTTTTTTCCTCTTTTTCAGGATTTACTAATATGAAAAAGACAAAAAAAATCAAATAATAAAAAAAAGAGCGTGGGGATGAGTCTTCTTTACCATTATTGGCAGCATTCGAGTCGCCTTTGAACAAAGCACAAAGTTTTGAGTCTGGTCTCAATAATTTGGGTTTAGTATGGCTTTAGGAAAATGAACCAATTACATAGAGTTTTTACTCCTCCCACTGGTTATTCTTCCAGTCACGATCAAGAGTCTGTCAATTCCTCCTGCATCATGTTCATTTTCAGTTCATGCTGCCTAAGTTGCATATTGTGTTGTGTTCTTGTTTAGAGGAAGTTTTAGCATGTGTCAACCATTTCACAGAATTCTTCGCTTTGCAAGTCAGACTTTTCGTGTGTCAAGTAGGTCTCAGAATCAAAAGTATCTTTGTCATATACTTGTGCTAGTATGGAGGGTCCTCATTGACTTCCTGCCAATGGGTTCAACTCTTATAGACTACTACAGATTGCTCTGAGATTTTAACCTAGAGTTGCACCCTGGGCTTATTTACATCAGTTATAAGTGAGCTTGTGCTCAATAGTTGACATTACATTATTGGTTGCTAACTCAGTTGTTTCCCTTGTGTTCGATGACAAGAACATTATTCACACATTGGGATTCATGAAGTACCTTGGATTCCATTTGTCTCCATTGTTGATCTCCTCGCCTTTGTCGAAAATATTCATTATTGGTTGTTATTTATAGGGTTTCTTTCATGCGCTATTTACATCTGGTGCACACGAGAGACGTACTACGCGGTGGTCCTTTCAATTTTTCATCCGAGTCCTTCCAAATATTTGACCTCCTACTACTCCTCGTGTGGGATGATGGGGGATGCCTTAATGCCCTCCTTCCAATGGATCTCTTCCTATCAACTTCAACACATCTTGCTTTGAGACATGGATCTAGAGTCCTTATTAGTACCTTGGGGCTTGCAGTCATCAGTGGTAGGTTCCCTCACTATTGACAATGGGAATACATCAATGTCCCCTCATTGGTAGATTCTACCATGTGTTAGACATCAGATCTTGTATTCACACTTATTAAATTGTGCTAGGTACCTTGACACCCATTATCCTTATCAGTGGGTTTTCTCGCGTTTGTTAACGGTATACATCAATGACTGGTAATCAAATGGTGTCTCACTGTGTTCGACTCCAACACATCTATTCGCTTGGTGTATAATTGTACCACGACAATTGATTTTAATACCTCGGGAACGTAGTTGCATCACCTATTTTATGTTTCTACTTGAGTTGCGATTGGAAAATACCACTCCTTACATTATTACTTGTGAAGGATTAGTTATCTATCTCTTTCCCTAGATATCCTTCATTGATTATGAGACATAGATCCATTGTGTATCTCTTTCGTGGCTATGATATTTGTTTGACATGGATCCACTGTGTATCTCTTTCTTGGCCATGATCACTTCTTTCTATATACATTCTTCATGGATCCACAATGTACTTGATTGACAACCATTCTTATTATCACACCTAAGCATGGGTATGCCCACCTCGAGAATTGAGTTTTCTGACTTGTTTATGTGTTGGTTGTTGTCTTTAGATTGGATTCTCGTGACCTTCACCCTAGATAACTACTCTTTGAAGACTTATAATGTATTTCATCCATTGGTTGTTCTTCTGACCTCACACATTAGGGGGCATCTGTTATAGCATAAATTTCCACCTTTGAAGCATTGATGCTCTTTTTGGCCTTATCCCTATACTCCTTACATACAAATCTTCCCCATACCTCCTTGATTCCTTCTAAAAAACATTTTTTTCCAGGATGCACATGCCCTCACAGTTATGCAACCCACGTATACAAGGGATACTCAAAGGATAGTCACATACATGTCAATAAGTGCTAAAAAAAGAACTTATGCCAAATCAAATGTTGATTTACGAGTTTGGTTATTTGCCTAACTCATTTTACCTATACTCAACCGTCTCTAACCAACTAAATATTGCATAAAAGGAGATATTTCCTCAAGGATAAAGGTAATGATACTTTTCACACAAGAGCAAACACCTATCTGGCTATCCCCGCCGAGTCTGTGAGCCCATACATATCGTTGTTGCTGCTTATTTCTTGACCTGGAAACCCTTGTTTCCATCCTCCTTCTGATCACAAACTTATTTGACCAAGAGTCTCCCATATATTCTCTTTGGGTCCACGGTGAATTCAATGTCAAAATAAATCCTTATAGCAGGAGTTGGGTGGAGGAATCTGACATCTCTTTCAACAGGGAAGCGCCGCATCGAAAAAGTAAAATCTGTAACTACCTAATCGTTTCTCATCAATAATATAGTAACTCATTCCTTCGAAGTGTATTATTGTGGTATTGTTCAAATATGCAATTATTTTATATATACTTCATAGTATATTAATTTCTTTGATATTTCTGTCATTTTTCATATAACTAGGAGGTAGTTATTAACATAACTACCTCTCTGTATAGATCTGCTTGTTTGATTTTCTTGCATCTTGCAAAGGAATCATTTGAAAAGAGAGAAGAGACTCCGACAATCAGGAATGACATCAGCCATTGGACTCATGGTGAGTTAATCTTTCTCTTTTTCCCAATAATTAGTTATTTATTTAGAATTCCGTTTTAATATATTTTCTTAGTATTCTTTATGGAATTTTATTCTTATACGGTCATTGGTATGCTGCAGTAAGCCCACTACTGTAGGTGATTTTTCCCTGAAAGCAAAAAGACATCTTAAAATCTCAACAATTTGATGTTATATATGCCCAATCATCATATCCATATACCCGTATTTCAAATGCTCCAAAGCACCCTTCTCACAAAGCATCAACTCGAAGGGAATCTCGTGCTACTATTGATATCACTGGGTCAATGGCCTATGTTTCCAATTAATTTGGAGAATTGTTGTCAACCACCACGCTAGTCTCAATGGTAATCATTACAAAGGATCTTGTAAATCTTATGGACAACCCATTGTCCCCTAAGGCTATCCAAATCTTCCTTGCAACAGAAAATGAGGGGCCATTACCTTGTACCCATCCCCCCTACAGTGCATGGAGGTCACCCTTCTCCTTACTAGTATTCCCCCTTTCCTTAAGGTATGCCACAAGTACCTCCATCTTACTAGTGACCTACAGTTCATAACCCTGCTTCCCCTACCAACATTAATTTGGTCCAACCTTCTCCCTCTTGAGGAAAATATACTTCTAAATAGCCCCCTCGACAAAAATAGAACAAAGGAAAGAAGAAGAAAGGTAATAAAATGGTCAAAATGCTCCCACCAACCTAATCCATATCAAGGAACATGGGTAAAACTAGCCTAGTCAACCGAACAATATGGGGGTCAATGACAATTAAACTAAACAAGCAAAGAATACTCAGCTCAAGACCCCTTAATATGGGTTTCCATGAATGTGTTTGCATCCTTAATATTTTGCACCATGAAATTCCCCCATGAAGTGAAAATCATCACCATGAATGATTAGCTTCAATGTTATGAGTCAATCCCACTTCAAATACGAATAATATCTCATCCATTGTTGTTGGCACCGCCTCATTCCCAATGATGGTGCACATTTCCCTTGGAATCTCGAGAACTAGTCCTAGCTCGACTTTTACAAAGACCTCCACCCCATATTCATGATCTAGTATCTACCTCTATTTATATTGTTTTGTCGTCATCCAACTACACCATCATGAAGAACCCTCCTTTCTCTTTTAGAATCAATATTTTCACTACACCTTGCACATGAGCACCTTACTTCAGACACAACAAACAAAAAATTACCCGTATATGTTATTTCATGCTCTATCGACCCTACTACTACAATGGGTCTTCACTCACATATGGAGCTAACACAATCCAAGACTTTACCCATCCATGCCCATACCTACTGAAACAATTCCCCCATATTTTTCTACCAAAATAACCCATATCTTCCATTTTGACAAGGACATTATGGTGACCTTGACTGCCACTAACATTCTCTGGGACAACTTCCACCATCATTCTTACTTTCTCTTGAGAAGAATTCTTATTGAATTGGACATATATGTTGTTTAATCCAAGAAATTCATTCCTCACAAGCAAATGGATTGGTTCAAACACCCCATATCAGTGTCAGATACATTTGACGAAGGAAACTTCGCCAACTTCTCTAAAATCATCACTATTGACATTTCTATCACCCCTGATGTCATTTAAAACATTATTCTTGGAATTGCATGTACCCCTTAATAAGTTGTTGCTTATAAAACACTCTTCCACGAATTCTGTGACATTTTTGCACGGTCTTATATACAAATTCCTAGTATTGACCCCTACATTGTAAAACGCCATGTAAACATATCGCCTGATGCATCACTAGTTCAACAAAAACAATAGCCCATCGACCCCAAAAATGCTTCCACTATCCAAGCTAAGATTCACAAGCGGAACACAATAGGCTTCTTATTGCCTATTTCCTATCCATAATGGGTATCCAACCTTGTTCCCATGAACAAGAAGCAGAGCACCACTTGTGTATGCATAGAATAGTCTTGACCATGGTGTAACTATGTCCACATGGTGTACCAATCATTGTAATTTATGTACATTTTAAACCTTTACAGTATAGAAATGCACACACAAATTCTTTATAAAATAGAAAGAAAACAATATCATTCACACATAGTACTAAAAACTTTACCTTGGAAACCCTTAACCAGGAAAACCAACAAAATGTTTAGAACCAGACCTCTAACCCTTGTTCTATTAACTTCACCTTTAAAATACAATACACAGGATGTCACAACATTCAAAACCCTAATCCATTGACTTGGGAAATATTCCTTGACCGGAATTACATTACAATATATAGAAAAAAAAAAAAAATGGACCAAAAACAACCAATTTTTTTTTTCTCGGGAGCTCCACCCCCACTGTACTTGTGCAACGTACAACACGTGGGGATAATTTTGCAACAATATAACACATACCCAACAATTTCCCATCGAAAAATACTTTTCCTTGAGATGATCCACAAAATCTCCTCATGTAGGGTCTATGTCTTCAAATCAAGGATCACCCTCTTCTTTTCTATGGTAGATTGCTAATAATGGTTGTCCTAAAAATGATTGACATGGAGACCCACTTTGAAGAGGTGTTGATCAGAAAGATTGTTTTATGGTCTTTGAGTCAACCTTGTGAGGATAAATCCCCTTGCATTTTTAAAGAGGTGGTACTCGTCTATTTCAAATAACATATAAGAACAAATAAAATGTCCGAGAAAGGACCAAGCTTATTCTTGAAATAAATATTCGCATGCAAATAATTCCTGAGAAAGGACCAGGTATCTTGTATAAAGTAAATATTTACAATATGTTACAAGATTTTTTTTTAACAAGAACTGGGAAAATTTATATCAACAAGTGTGGATAAATCTACTGTAGTTCAAAAAAAGGGGTCATGAATGACCTTCGAGAGATAGAAGTTTTGAAGCTTGGAATTGCTAATACAAAATTTGTGTCCATTGAGTTTCCACCTTCCCTAGCTATATCATATCTACTGTATTTCGAAGAATATAGTCTATAGAAAAATTCGTTTATATATAATGTAAAACAAAACATGACATTTGATTTTTTTTAAAATTCAGCTACCCGGTTCCTTTTTGATCTTCAAATGTCCATGTTGCTCCCAAATTGAATCTGGAAAGGGCTCGTTGAGATTCGGGATTTGATTTACTATGGTTGAAGTTACATTCTTAGAGGCTCCTTGGGTTCTTGCTAGGGTATTGGGTTTCTAATGACTTCTTTCCATTTGATCCATTCGACTTTGCATAATCTCCAAACTACTGCGTTGCTCTTCGATTTGGCTCCTTTGAGCATAGATTTCGTCTTGCAACCTCTCAATTAGATGCCTATGCTGAGAGAGGATCTCAAGCTCGACGGTTAAAGTAGAGTTGAGTGCTCCCATGTGGATTCACAACCTTTGACACCCTGTACACTCCATCTTAAGGTCTCGCTGATCAAGTCCAACTAGTAAACCCTTGACTCCTTACAAATTCGTGATCCCTGACGCAATGTGGTTCTTCTGTCCATTTTCCATGTTGTTGGGAGGGACACAATTCTGTAGAGGACTAGACTTCTCGAGGTCTAATAATTTGGTGTTGGAAGAAGCAGGTCCCAACATAGGCCGAGAAGTGAAGGTTTGGGCGAGGCAATGAATAGGCGAAGGGCAAGGCAATGGGCAAGGCAATGGAGACCAAGGGGGTGCCCGAAATATCTGAGGAGAGTCTCTATGAGGTGCAAACAACGTTGAACAGACAAGGTGATTAAGGGAAAGTGCAAGGTGTAAATGGATTGACATAGACTCATAGGAAATTATCCCTAGCAAGGACGCTGCCTAGAAACACTGAGATAAATCCCCCCATGTGACATTCAATGCCAAATTTGTGTCAATCAAATAAATCACAATCTCTGCATGGGGCGATGTACTTGGAGCCTTCAAATCTTCGAGCCAAGGACTGGATCCATCGTCATCCTAACAAATCCACTTCGCTTCAGAGCTGTTGCACGCTCGACCCATCTACATCATAGCCTTCGACCTTTGATTACCCATGAACTTAGCTAAACAGATAAGAAAACCACCCCATGCCATAATGGGATCGTTGTACCAGATCTTGTCAACACAATTTGTCCTTGTTCGACGAGGCCCTATCTTTTCACCTGGTAGCTGCTTCCTCCACCTTTCATGACTCACGCTGGAGCTCCAAGTGTACACTCCCCTGGCCTTTGCTCGCTAGCTCCTGGTCATATGTGGAAGAATTATACTAGGGGGGTTAGGCCTTCATTAATATCCACCCCTAAGGTTCCAAGAGGTCTCCCTATGGCCTCGTTCACCATTTTGTTTGCTTCTGTATTATTTTATCTCAAAACGTGTAAGAAGTTTGGCTTTAAGGTCCTTGTGACTACACAAATTCTGTCTATAATTCTTTTTAGTCTCAATTTTTTTGGCTTGGATCCCTAGATCATCATCCTTATGATTGTATTTAAGTCTCCTAATACATTCAGGCTGTGGATTTGTCGTTGCTTTGCTAGTTGGAGTCCTTTAAGAAGTGCATACGCCTCTGCTTGATTGTTGGTGTCTTTCCCGAGATTCCAGTAGTAGTTTAAAATTCTCTTTCCTCCGGGTTTGTAGAGAACCCCCCCCTCCCCCACACCTGCCTCCCCTAGGTTTCCCTTTGATGCGCCATCAAAATAGAGTCTGTGAATTGGTTGTTTTTGGATCCAGTCATCTATGCTATGGATAGTATGAAGCTTCCAGCGCAATCTTTGCACTGAGTGAGAATTCTTAACAAATTGGAGGTTGAATCTTGTGATCCAATCCTTCTCTGGGATATTCTAGTTGGTTGGATCTTCTATGCTCAGAAATTTAGTGTTCATAACCTATGAGAGTTGTGTTTTGGCCTTGCTACTGGCACTTTAGGGATGTGATATTTTTCCCTGGAATTTTTTTTTATTTCTTGCTAGCCAAATCTTCCAGCAGATATATTTGGGGAGAGACCTCCACAATCTTTTAAAGATTGGTTTTCCATGAAAGGTGCCTTGGTAGTATTTTTCCCAGTTTCCGAAGCAGGGATTTAAGTACGAGGGCCACCTTATTTGATGAATCAATTCTCTGTAGGACACATTCCAAACTGTTGTCGAGAAGGAGCAATCCTAGAAGAGGTGTTGAATAGTGTCTTGATTGCTTTGGCAAAGAGGACAGTTGAAAGGGCCGTGGAAACCTCTTTTCATAAGGTTTTTTCCCGTTAATATTTTTCTATGAGATAGGGACCAAATGAAGATATTGATTTTGGGTTGAGCATCTTTAATCCAAATACTTTTCCATTTTGTTGAGGACTGGAGCAATCTTGAAGAGGAGAGGAGAATTTTGTAACCTTCTTTAACTGAATACCCATCTGTTCCCCAACCTCGACCATCTGGAATGTCTCTTAGTATAGGAGTTGCTCCTTTAATAAGGGAAATCAACACTTGGACTTGATTGTGCATGTGAACATGGGCGTCTCCTTGGCTCCATGCCTTCCAGCTTCCATCTTCGTTCCATATTGATATATCGAAGAGAGTGAGTTTATGTTATGAAGTTAACCATCTTTTCAGGTCCCCAATATCTTCCCCTTGGGAGGTGATGCCGGTTCCCAAGATCGAGGGAACCTAAAAAATAATGGATGTCTTTAAATAAATAAAGAGTATTGTCTTGGAATAAAAATAAAAGGTTGTGTTTGTACTTCAAAGAGGGTTGGGATGGGGCTCCCGTGGACCATGAAATGAAAAATACCTGGAAGACACAAGAAAAATAGTCAAGGATTAGCCTTAGGTTTCACAGATTACTAGGAATCAGAAGGCAATATGAGAAATGGTTGTAGAAGAAGAGATAGTAGGGATGAGAATAGGGTTACTACTTGACTCACTATAATGGAAATCTTCTGAACGCTTTACTTGCTTGTTGATGCCTCTTTTGTAGATGGTTGCTATGTTGGAGGTGGCATAACTGCTGTAACCTCTTCATGTTGATCTGTCTTAGTGTTCTTGATTAGGTCTTTTCTCAACCACTCTTCTATGTATTCCCTCATTTGGGCCATCGTGATATCGTGTTTGGTCTTTCTCGAACAATTCATTCTCCATTTCGCTTAAGTCAATACCCAATTGGTGCAATGTATCAGCAATGTCATCATTCTTGTTAATATATTGGACCAACCACCTTCCAATTTCATCTTCGGAGAATTCTATTGAATCAGTGAACTCACTCTCCCATGCAACTTTTAATACTTCAAGTTGGTTTAATAATTTCTCTTTAGATAAAAGTACCGTGTCCATTAATAAATCTACGTTGTCAAGTTCCTTTGTGAGATCAACAAGTTTTAAGAAAAGGCCACCTCTTTTACTTTTCACAACATCTAGCTCATTATCATTTCTCTTAAACATTTAATTATTTTCAACCAACAGACATTGATTTGTTTCATTCGGATATTAAAAGGAAGGTTATGTTATCTTCAAAGGGTATCACTTGAACTTGAAATTCAGCCGAAAATGTTCCCACAACATCCTTGTAAAAACCTTCATTGTTTTCTAGATCTTTTTCGAGATATTCTTAGAAATCCATAATCCTCATTGAAAAGCTGGTGGAGCTTTGTGCAAGCGCCCAGATATCTTGGATTAAGTCTATTCTTATTTGAATTACATCTCCAACATACTTTCTTACCGCTAAAAACAAACTAGATGAACCTTTCAACTTACTGCTGCTTTCTGGGACATTCTCTAGGGTAAGTGTTGGTTGAATTGTGGTTAATGGCTCAACAAATAACGATATTGGAATAAGAGTTGTCTCTAATTCCTTTATTTTTTCCTTCAAATTAAATTTTCTTTTTCTATATTACAGTCAAATTCCTTCAATGCTTCTCCGGTTGCCTCATGAAACTATACATTCTTTGAAGGTGTAACCCCATGGAAATCAATTTCTGATTTCTATTTTTTAGATACTTCCCTTTTTTTCATGTTTACCTTCTCTATAACTTTTTTTAGTAATTTCAATTGTACATCGTACGGTGAAGTGTGACAAAATCTTCTTCAAATATTTTTGGTTCTTGAGTGTCTAGAGCTTCAACAATTTCTTGGGTTTCCACTAGTCGTTGTTCTGGCCAGCTGGGTTCTTCGATAATTTCATCTACATCCATTGTGTGGAGACTTTCTTGAATTTAAGGTATTTCTAGTTCGATTTTCTTGGTCTCTCTTATTATTTTGGCAGAGGTATGTACAACATGGGATTTTTCAAGATTTTTCTTTGTTGGGTCCTTATCATCGCCATCATCTGAGTTTCTGGTACATGTTTTCCTTGTTTCCAAACCACTACTTTTTGGTTTTGTTTTTGTTGGGGTACTTCTTTGAGACATGGTAGGAGAATTGAGGTTTTTGTTTGTTACTTCTCTGCATTGTTTTCGATAACACCCATTATTGCTGGTTAATTCTTCTATATCATTAAGAGCTTCATTGACTGAGGTCTCAGGGAGATTTAAATTGTCCTCTCCCGCTTCTTTAAAA
>SNQJ01S0070943.1:0-21374 GCA_010110895.2 Picea sitchensis
ATAGCGGAAGAAAGATCGTTTAGCAGAACCACCTCGAAATCAAGGTTCAAAAGTGATACTTGGCCAACATGCCACCAAAAAAGGGAAATTCTGCACCAATTAAGCCTCCAGACAGTCCCACTTGGACTCTTGATGAAGGTGAAGAAATGTGTAGGGACATAAATGATTTACAAAAGAAGACAGTAACAAAATATGAACTACAAGGGATGATGGATTCAACTGAAGATTAGTTGGAGGCAATAAATAGTAACATTGATGGTTTAAAAATGGAGATCATGGAAGGATTTAAAAATTTCCTAATAGAGAGGACACCTGAAAGTGAAAATTTATCCCATGAAATTCATGATGAGGACACAAGGAATATGAATCAAGAATGGGGAAACTCCAACTTTGGGTTGAAAAACAACCACTTTCCTAAGATCGAAGTTTGTTGGAATGGATCCAATCACATGGATACTTGAAATGGATCAATTCTTTGATCTACATGATGTGCCACATACACAAAAGGTATGAATTGCTTCTTTATATTTAGAACCCAATCAATTTGTCTGGTATCAATAGCTTTGTTCTCGCAAATCACTCATCACTTGGACAATTTTCATGGAATAAATGATAGCACACTATGAGGATATAAGGATAAATACCTTCTTTAGCCAATTGATAAATCTCAAGCAAAATGGTTCAGTTGCAGAGCACATTGAGAACTTCCAAAGATTGAATACAAAGGTAACAGATATTCCAGATGAGCACCTGATTAATGTATTCATAGGAAATTTAAAGGATAACATTCAACATGAGGTTCACCTTTGGGAACCCAAATCACTGGAGAATGCATTCAGGGTGGAGAGAAATGTTGAAAGTAAAAATATGGCTATGGCTTCTAGAAGGACCACTCCTAACATCTATCGAGAGAATAATGTCCCTTCTTCTAAAACACCTCAAACTACAAGGTTGACACGTCAAAAATTGGAGAAAAGAAAAGAAAAAGGTTTATGCTTTAATTGTGAGAACAAGTAAAGTAAGGGACATAAGTGATGCAGGAGCATCGTCAGCAAGCACAAGTGGAGGACAGTTGGATATACACCAGCGCGCATTTTGAAGAAATTTTAAATTTCAAGAGAAGAACCTTTAATGTAATAGCTAGAAGATATATCTTCTTTTAATTTTTTGGGGAGTGTAATACAGATCTTGAGTGTTCGATCTCATCTATCGGTTGTGGACATTTATTGTAATAAATGTAAAGTAGTTGTAGTCTTTAATTTCGATAAGATAGCTTAAGGTTGTAGGAGGAAAAAAATCAAGAAGACTCCCTCGTAGTGGGATTGTATGATTATCCTCGTTGCAATTAAGTTTTTGAGAAAGAGAGCATAGGAGGGAAGAGAAGAACAAAGATTGTAGAAGTTGTTTGAGCATATAGTTGTTGCTATAGAAACCATGTACATAAGCACTTGAATTAATATAAGAATGCTTTGACCCAATTTCATGGTGTATTATGGTTGACGTATATATCTATTGAATGGTATGTTTATAGCTTGCTTATATAATATGTTATGCATTTGTTTCAATGTTGTGTATGTGTGTGATTTCATGTTGAATGTATGAAGTCAGTGAGGAAATTATAATTTTCAATTGTTTCTCTTCCTGGGAATTCCTGCAAGCAATGCAGTGAAAGTCTGCAAGGAGTGCGTCAACGAGTTTCTAAGTTTTACCTTAGAAAAACTCAGGAGAGTTACCGTTGATATTATGCCAGTAGGAGTGAAAGTATAGCACATAGTCATGCAAGGTGTGCACAGACTGAGGAGATTTTTAGACTTTTTCAACCCAAGTGAGTGGCTGAAGAACTTCTATCACAAGGAGTGTGTAGAGTTGGAGTTGTCGAATAACCAGAGGTTACTGTGGAAGATGCAAGGAGTATGTGAAGAATTCCTTAGAATCCTTGAGTTTGCAGCGAGGATCAAGCTCAGGAAGGATAGAGACTAGGAGAAGTTTAGAGGAAAGACAAGGTTTGAAGTCACCTCGTGGAATCAATCTCAGGAGGGTCGACGCTGAGTCATTTGACAAGGAGTCATTGAGAACCTAAATGGACGGTGGAAATTCTCGGAGGGAGAAGCACCGATATTTGTGGACCGTTAGATCCAGTGGAGTTGCAGAGAGGTTAAGGTGGGAGTCTTTCAACACTTGCAAGCTCAGGAGAGATAGCAGTCATCAGATCTGAAGGGGTGAGAGCTGTTGATTTGGCACTTTGAATATTGGTATTTCGGAAGTCGAGAGTGTGGAGGAAGTTGTAACTCGGAGGTCGCGAATTAGGAAATCCCAATGTGATCTAGACCTTCGGATCATGGGGGAATCAAGACCATTGATTTGAGGTGAGGAAGTCGTGAGTTTGGATATCGGGAAAAGGGAGCAAAGCTACATCATGAGTTCATGATACACGATATCCCGACGTGCTTAGAGGTGGACCCTAGGGCTTGACTGGAGGTCATATGGTAGAAGAGTAAGGGAGGAGCTAGGGACCATTAGCCCTATTTCGTAGTTTCAAGAATCAGAGGAGTCGAGGCAACTCAAAACAGAAGTCCTGAAATCATGAAATGCAAAGCGACTTTGTTTAGGCTCGTGGTCACCGCCGGTGGTCACGTGGGTAGAGCTTGTGCCTAGTGCTTGCTCACATAGGCAGGGTTCATAAAAGGAGACCTATGGTTTATGTGAGTTGAAGGTTCCAGTGGGGACCAAGTATCCATTTCGGCTCAAAGGAAGTTGAATATCTATAGACCAAGAGGTCAGCAGACCCTGCTGAGGTGGGGCCCTGTGTCAGGTGGTATCAGAGCAGACAACTATTTTTTTCTATAAAGAGAAGATAGAGGATAGTTGTGACTTGAATTCTGCCTGAACATATTTTAACAATGCCACCAAGGAGACGTCCATAAAGAACTTTACCCGATCCAGCTGTGTAGAGGGAAATGAGAGAACTTCATGCTCAATTAGATTCTACGGAGACAACACAAAGGTGGACACTTGATACTGGAGATATCAGTGAAGCTAAAAGTGAGAATGAAGAAGGAGCAAAAGAAGTTGTAGCCGAAGATGCTACAGAAGAACGTTTGTTTAAAGCTATTGCCAGAATAGGTTCCAGAGAAAAGTTGGACATCCCGATGTATGAAGGTAACTTGGATGTTGAGGAGTTGCTAGATTGGTTTAGGGCTCTAGATAAATACTTCGACTATGACGATATCAAAGAAGATAAGAAGGTTAAGCACATTGTCACTAGACTGAAAGTACATGCAGCACTGTGGTGGGATGATCTGCAGGCCGATAGGCATTGCAAAGGAAAACAAAGAATCAAAAGATGGGATAGAATGGTAGCCAAGATGAATGCCAAATTCATACCCAGATATTATCAAATCAATCTGTTTCGAAGAATGCATAATTTGAGACAAAAAGAGATGACAGTGAAGGAGTATACAGAGGAATTCTATAGATTTAATATCAGAGATGGTCATCGTGAGAGTAATGATGAAAAGTTTGCCAGATATATGAATGGCATGAGATATGAGATTCAGGATGAGATGAGCATGGTGAAAATCAGAAATGTGGAAGATGCTTATCAGGTTGCTCTGAAGGAAGAAGAGAAATTGGCCTGAAAGAAAGGTCAAAGGGGTAGAGGTAGAAGTTAGAGAAGAGGCAAAGCAATTGCCTAGGATAGAGTACAGAAGCCCAAGGATGAGGAGAAGAAACCTCATAGCCACCCAGAAAGGGGAGGAAGTTCACAAGGAAGATAATATGCCAACATGAATACTTTTCCTTGAGTAAGAGGAAGAGGAAGTGGCAGAGGAGGTGAAGTAAAGTGTTTTGTCTATGGGAAGATAGGACACAAGTCTTGGGAATGTCCCGGTAGAAAAAGGGATGGAGGAGGCGAAGCTCACATTTTAGAAGCGCAGAGGTGAAAAGTTGAGGCAAAAGATGCAAAAGGTGGAAGATCCTTGATGATGAGGAAAATTCTCTTGAAACTAGAGAAAGAGATGGAGAATCCAGTCCAGAGGAACAGTTTGTTTAGGACTGCTTGCAAAACCAATGATAGAGTATGCAAGGTGATATTTGACAGTGGAAGCACAGATAATCTAGTATCCACAGAGATGGTGGAGAAGCTAGAATTGGAGACAGTTGCACATCCGAGTCCATATAAAGTTTCATGGTTGCAAAAAGGACATCAGGTAACAGTCACTAAACACTTTCTAGTTGAATTTAAGATAGGGGGTTATAGAGATGATATTTTATGTAATTCCCATGGATGTCTGTCATCTTTTGTTGGGGAGTTCATGGCAATATGACATAAATGTTATTCATGATGGAAGAAAGAACACTTACACCTTGGAAAAGAATGGTAGGACGCATATGTTGATTCCAATTGAAGACAAGAAGGTGAAAGGAGAAGCAAGCAATACTATACTTCTCATGAGTGGGAAGGAACTTTTGGATGAACTCAAGAAAGATCAAGAAATGCAGATTTTTGTGGTAAGAAAACCTAGAGTCATCTTGACTAGTACCTCAATAGATGATCTACCTAAGGAAATCCAGGAACTGTTGGAGAATTTCATTGATATAGTGGTGGATGATTTTCCTTGTTCATTGCCTCCCATCAGAAGTATAAGCCATCACATTGACCTTATACCAGGAACAAGTTTACCAAACAAAGCAACTTACAAATTGACGCCGCGGGAGAATGAAGAGGTTAAGAAGAAAGTCCAGGATTTGATGGACAAAGGGTTGATTAGAGAATTCTTGAGTCCATGCGTTGTACCTACAGTGTTAAGTTTGAATAAGGATGGTGGATGGAGAATGTGTAGAGACTCGAGGGCTATAAAGAAAATCACCATCAGGTATAGATTTCCTTTACCCAGGATGGATGACTTGATGGATTGCTTGAGTGGGGCAAAGGTTTTTTCAAAAATTGATATGAAAAGTAGATATTATCATATTCGAATGAGAGAAGGTGATGAATGGAAAACAACAGTCAAGACGAATGAAGGGTTGTATGAATGGCTTGTCATGCCATTTGGCTTGACAAATGCGCCAAGTACTTTTATGAGATTAATGAATGAAGTCTTGAAAGATTTCATTGGGAAGTTTGTAATTGTGTATCTTGATGATATATTGATCTTCAGTAAGTCTAAGAAGGAGAATTTGAGACATTTAACTCTAGTGATGAGGAGGTTGCAGCAAGAGAAATTGTTGATAAATATGAAGAAGTCATCTTTCATGAAGACAAAGATTATTTATTTAGGTTTTGTGATCTCTTCAAATGAATTGAAGATGGATCCGGAGAAGGTAAAAGCAATCAAAGAATGGTCATCACCAAGGAATATCTTTGAATTCAGAAGCTTCCATGAAATAGCTAGTTTTTACAAGAAGTTCATCAGAAATTTCAATGGGATTTGTGTGTCAGTGATGGACATAGTGAAGAAAAGACATAAATATTTTCATTGGACAGAGGAAGTGGAGAAAAGTTTCAAGTTGTTGAAAGAGAAGATAATTGAACAACCGATTCTGGTTCTGCCAGATTTCAGTAAGACATTTCAAGTGAGATGTGACGCAAGCAAATTTGCGATTGGAGCGGTCTTAAGTCAAGACAATAGACCAGTTGCATACTTTAGTGAGAAACTGAATGAGGCCAAGAAGAATTACTCCACTTATGATAAAGAGTTTTATGCATTCATACAAGCGTTGAAGGAATGGAGGCACTACCTGGTTCCAAAAGAGTTTGTTTTGTATAGCGACAATAAAGCCTTAAAGTTTCTAACCAGATAGGAGAAACTGAACCAGAAACATGCAAAATGGTTTGAGCTCATGCAGAACTTTACTTTTGTTATAAAGCACATTTCTGGAAATGCTAACAAGGTTGTTGATGCATTAAGCAGGAAATGTTTGACTATGAAAGAGTTTCGAGTGAAGACCTTAGGTTTTGATAGACTTAAGGAAATGTACAGAAATGATTTAGATTTCAAGGATGCTTATGAAGCATGTGAGAATATTGCTCTGAGATACAAAATCCAATGGATTGAATATTTAATTCGGGATGGACTGTTATTCAAAGGAAATCAGTTGTGTATCCCGAAGAGCTCTATGAGAGAAAACCTTTTCAAAGAAAAACATAGTGGGGGATTGGATAGACATTTTGAGGCCATGAAAAAACATTTGTGCAACTGAAAAATTTGTATTATTGTCTAGGAATGAGGATAGATGAGCTGAAATTTGTCAACATATGTATAATTTTCCAGCACGCAAAGGGGAAAAGACAGAATACTGGGTTGTATCAACCATTGCCAATACCAGAGAGGCCATGGGACACGATAAGCATGGATTTTGTGTTGGGACTACCAAGGACACAGAGAGGTTGTGATTCTGTATTTGTGGTATTCGATAGATTTTCCAAAATCACACATTTTATTCCATATCAGAAAACCAGTGATGCAACAAACATTGCAAATCTGGTTTTTAAATAAATTGTTCGACTTCATGGTTTACCCAAGATTATTGTTTCAAACAGAGATACCAAATTTGTTGGTCATTTCTAGAGAACCTTATGGAAGAAGTTGGGGACGAATTTATCTTTTATCTCAGTATATCACCCTCAGATGGATGGGCAGACTGAGGTGGTAAATCGAAGTTTGGGGGACTTATTGAGGAGTTTAGTAGCTGAACACCATAGTAAGTGGGATCAAATTCTGTCGCAAGTGGAATTTGCATATAATGACTCACCTAACAAGAGAACAGGGAAGATCCCATTCCAGATAATGTATGGAATGCAACCGAGAGGAGTATCTGAGTTGAGAGACTTAGAGAAGAGTGATTTCAGAAGTGCTGGAGCGAAATATTTTGCACCAGAGATGCAGAAGCTCCACACTAAGATTAAAGAGCGATTACAGATTTCCAACCAAGAATATAAGAACAGAGTAGATCAACACAGGAGAGAGATTAAATTTGAAGTGGGAAATTTAGTTTTGGCACATCTCAGAAAAGAAAGGTTCCCAAGGGGAACATATAATAAGTTGAAGATGAAAAAGATAGGGCCATGTAAAATTTTGAGGAAATTTGAGGCAAATTATTATGAGATAGGATTGTCAGATCATGTGGGCATATCACCCATATTCAACGTAGAAGATTTGTATCCTTACAAAGAAGATGGAGAAGAGAATCAGAAGGAAATTCAATGGGTCAAACAAATGTCTATAGCTGAAAATCCGTAGATGGAAAAGATCATTTACCAGAGAGTTAGCAAGAAGACCCGAAAGAAGACATATTTTGAATACTTGGTAAAGTGGAAAGGACACCCGATTGAAGATTTCAATTGGGAAAGAGAAGAAAATATCTAGAAATATGGACACACGGTATAGGGGCTCATGGACAGGAGTCCATGAATTTTTCATCCAGAGGAGTATGATGCAGGAGCATCGTCAGCAAGCGCAAGTGGAGGACAGTTGGATATACACCAGCCTGCATTTTGAAGACATTTTGAATTTCAAGAGAAGAACCTTTAATGTAATAGATGGAAGATATATTTTCTTTTAATGTTTTGGGGATTGTAATTTAGATCTTGAGCGTTTTCTCTCATTCATCAGTTGTGGACATTTATTGTAATAAATGTAAAGTAGTTGTAGTCTTTAATTTCAATAAGATAGCTTAAGGTTGTAGGAAGCAAAATCTCAAGAAGACTCCCTCGTAGTGGGATTGTATGCTTATACTCATTGCAATTAAGTTGTTGAGAAAGAGAGCATAAGAGGGAAGAGAAGAATAGAGATTGTAGAAGTTGTTTGAGCAGATAGTTGTTTCTATAGAAACCATGTACAAAAGCACTTGAATTAATATGAGAATGCGTTCACCCAATTTCATGGTGTATTATGGTTGTCGTATGTATGTATTGAATGGTATGTTGATATCTTGCTCATATACTCTATTATGCATTTGTTTCAATGTTGTGTATGTGTGTGATTTCATGTTGAATGTATGAAGTCAGTGAGGAAAGTATAAGTTTCAATTGTTTCTCTTCCCGAGAATTCCTGCAAGGAGTGCAGTGAAAGTCCGCAAGGAGTGCGTCGACGAGTTTTTGAGTTTTGCCTCAGAAAAACTCAGGAGAGTTATCGTTGATCTTATGCCACTGGGAGTGCAAGTATAGCACAGAACCATGCAAGGTGTGTGTAGGCTGAGGATATTTTTAGACTTTTCCAGCCCAAGTGAGTGGTTGAAGAACTTTTTTCGTAAGGAGTGCACAGAGTTGGAGTTGTCGAATAACCAGAGGTTATTGTGGAAGCTGCAAGGAGTATGTGCAGGATTCCTTAGAATTATTGAGTTTGCAGCGAAGATCAAGCTCAGGAAGGATAGAGACTAGGAGAAGTTTAGAGCAAATACAAGGTTTGAAGTCACCTCATGGAATCAAGCTCAGGAGGGTCGATGCTGAGTCATTTGACGAGGAGTCATTGAGAACCTGAACAGATGGTGGAAATTATTGGAGGGATAAGCACCAATATCTGTGGACCGTTAGATCCAGTGAAGTTGCAGGGAGGTTAAGGTGAGATTCTTTCAACACTCGCAAGCTCATGAGAGATAGCAGTTGTTAGATCTAAAGGGGTGAGAGATGTTGATTTGGCGCTTTGAATATCGACATTTCGAAAGTCTGGAGTGTGGAAGAAATTGAAACTCGGAGGTTGTGAATCTCAAAATCCCAATGCGATCTAGACCATCAGATCGTGGGGGAATCGAGACAATTGATATGAGGTGAGGAAGTCGCGAGTTCGGATATCAGGAAAGGGGAGAAAAACTACATCGCGAGTTCCCGATACGTGAAATTTCGACGTGCTAGGAGGTGGACCCTAGGGTTTGAATGGAGGTCATATGGTTGAAGATTAAGGGAGGAGCTATGGACCGTTAGCCCTATTTCAAAGTTTCGAGAATCGGAGGAGTCGAGGTGACTCGAAACAGAAGTCCCAAAATTGTGAAACGTGAAGCACCTTTGTTTAGGCTCATGGTCACCGTCGGTGGTCGCATGGGTAGATCTTGCACGTAGTGCTTTCTCGCATAGGCAATGTTTATAAAAGGAGACATGTAGTTTATGTGAGTTTAAGGTTCCAGCAGGGACCAAGGATCTGTTTCAGATCAAAGAAAGTTGAAGATCTGTAGACCAGGAGGTCAGCAGACCCTGCTGAGGTGGGGACCTGTGTCAATAAATGTGGTGAGAAGAAATTACTCTACATAGATTTTGAAGAGAAAGAAGAACATGAACAAGAAAAAGAACCATCTCAAGATGAAAATGTAGAAGAGATTTCTTCTAAAGAGTTGACTCCCACGATATCATGTCATGCATTGGCTGGAATTAACACTCCTAAAACCCTCATGATCGAAGGATATATCAAAAAGAAAAAGGTAATAGTCCTAATTGATTTTGGTAGTACTCATAATTTTATTCTTTATAAATTAGCCAAAGCTCTCAATTGCTTTATATATCGGGGCTAGAGTTTCAAGTAATGATTGCACATGGGAACTATCAATTGCTTAGGAAAATGTAATAAGATCAATCTTACTATGGGGAATATGTACTAGGAGTCAATGGTTACAATAATTAGGAATAGTGGCCTTTAATTTTCATGAAAAGGTACTAGGAGTCCAATGGTTACAATAATTAGGAATAGTGGCCTTTAATTTTCATGAAATTTTCATTGGAAGGAAATAAAATTGAGTTAAGGGGTATCACAAGGAAACCTAGTAAGGTGATAAGCTCTAATGGTATGAAAAAATTATTAAAAAGGGGGCATCAGGGTGTAATTTTACAACTATTCTCAGTAGATTTTCAAACAACTAAGCCATTTATTCCCCTATATCTCCAAGGGATCATTTTGAAGCATTCCAAAGTATTTGAAGATATTCTCAAAGGTCTTCCGCCCACTCGAAATCATGATCATTCTATTCACCTAATTCTTGGGAGTGTTCCTCCTAATACCAAGCCTTACAAATACCCTTATGCCCAAAAGAGTGAAATTGAGCGTATGGTTGAAGAAATGTTAGAAGTTGGCATTATTATACCTAGCCAAATTTCTTACTCTGGACCAGTGGTAATGGTACTCAAGAAAGAGGGCTCTTGGTGTATGTGTCCAGATTATAGAGATCTCAACAAGATCACTATCAAAGATAAGTTTCCCATTCTCGTCATTGATGAATTGTTAGATGAACTACATGGAGCAATATATTTCACAAAGTTGGATCTTCGTTCAGGGTATCATCAGATTAGAATGAAGGTAGAAGATATCCCAGAAACAACATTCTAAACTCATGAAAGCCATTATGAATTTTTTGGCATGCCTTTTGGCCTTACGAATGCACCTTCCACATTCCAAAGGTTGATGAATTTTGTTTTCAAGCCCTTCCTTCAAAAATTTGTGTTATTACTTTTTGATGATATACTAATCTATAGCAAGTCTTGGGAGGATCATGTGTGACATGTTGACAAGGTTCTACAACTACTACAAGAGAAACAACTATATGACAAACCATCCAAATGTTTATTTGGGGTGAAGGAGGTAGAGTATTTGGGTCATATTGTATCTCATGAAGGTGTCAAGGTAGACCCTAACAAAATTAAGGCCATGATGGATTGGTCGATTCCCAAAACATTGAAGAATCTTAGAGGATTTTTGGGTTTGACAGGTTACTACCACAAGTTTGTTCGAAACTATGGAAGAATAGAAGCACCTTTAATGAAATTAACTAAGAAGGATGCATTTCCATGGACTCCAGAGGGAACACAATCTTTTGAGCAACTTAAAGAGGCGATGTTCAAAGCTCATGTCTTGACCACACCAAAATTCAAAAAAACATTTATTGTGGAATGTGATGCCTCGGGAAATGGAATTGGTTTTGTTCTAATGCAAGAAGGAATGCCCCTTGCTTTTGAAATTAGACCACTCAAGGGAAAGGAATTACACAAACCCATTTATGAGAAGGAAATGATGGCAATACTACATGCATTGAAGAAATGGTGTCCTTATCTAATAGGTAGGCACTAAAAGGTCAAAAAATATCATGATAGTCTTAAATACTTCTTGGAACAAAGACTATCTTTAGAAGAACAACAAAGATGGTTGACCACGATGTTGGGTTATGATTTTCAAATCATCTATAAAAAAGGGAAGAAAAATGTTGTGGAAGATTCACTCTCAAGAAAGGATGAAGATGTTGAGGCATTTCTATGTGTTATCTCGATCATCCAACCCGATTGGATAATAGAAGTGAGGGATGAATTGAAGAATGCCAAAAAAGTTTGGACTCTCATTCAAAGGTTGCAGCAAGATTCCAGTGCATCATATACATTTACATGGAAAAATGATTCACTATGGTACAAGATCACTTGTATTTATGTAAGAACTCCCAACTCAAACAAAAGGTACTATTGTAATTGCACACCTCTCTGGTAGGACGACACTCGGGATTTTTGAAAAATTACCATAGGGTCAAGAAGGGATTTTTTTGGGATGGCCTTGAAACTGATGTTCAAATGTTTGTGGAAGAATGTTTTGTTTGCCAACAAAATAAGGTGGAAAAAATTAACACCTTGGGCCTTTTACAACCATTAGTCATCCCAAGTCATCATTAGGAGGAGGTTTCCATGGATTTCATCACAGGGTTACCAAAGTCTGAAGGAAGGAGTGTCATCATGGTGATTATTTATAGACTGACCAAGTATGCACACTTTTGTACACTCTCTCATCCTTTCAAACCCAATACAGTTTCCACCACATTCATGGAGACAGTTCAAAAGATACATGGAAGCCCAAAGATTATTCTAAGTGACAGAGATCCCATCTTCACTAGAAATTTTTGGACATAATTGTTTTCTTGTTTGGGTACTCAATTGGCTCATAGATCATCCTATCATCCTCAATCTGATGGGAAAACTGAGATAGTGAACAAATTTCTATAAGGATACCTTTGTTGCTTTGTCTCGGATAAACAAACACAATGGTTCAAATGGTTACCCTTGGCAAAATGGTGGTATAACACTTCCTTTCATATTGCAACAAAAATGACACCATTTATGGAACTCTATGGATACCACCCACCTTCCATCACTTCTTCTCTAAAAGAAAAATCTAAGGTTCAAGCAGTGGAATATCACATCGAGAATCAACAACAAGTTCTCCAACTCTTAAAGGACAACATGACCATGGCACAAAATCTCATGAAATAACAAGCATATCAACATCATAGCGAATCAAGTTTTGAAGTAGGGGATTGGGTATTTTTAAGAATACAACCATACAAACATATGTCCCTCAAGCAATATAAGAAGGATTATAAATTATCACCATAGTATTATGTCCCTTATAAGGTGTTGCAAAATATTGGTACTATGGCATACAAATTGGAGTTGCCTGCATCTTTATGAGTACACCTAGTTTTCCATGTTTCATGCTTAAAGAAGGTTATAGGTGACAGGATCCTAGTTCAAACTATATTTCCAGAACTTGACGAGGAAGGAAAAATCATATTGGATCCTGAATCTATCACTGACACAAGAATTCGCCAATTGAGGAATAGATCCATTTCAAAGTATCTCATTAAGTGGAGGAAAATACCTGTTGAATATTCCACTTGGGAATATGAGTCTTTTATACAGAAGCATCCATAATTACTCAAGAATTGTGGACAACACTTGTCTAAAGGGGAGGGGCATGTTAATCCCTAAATAGTGGCACATTACCCCTTAATTGCGGTATATTACATTCGTAATATTATTTTATTTATGTCGGCTTGGGTCCATTAGTTGTAATTGTACCTCCTAGTCTCCTATATATTCCAAGGATACCTTTTCATTTGGAATCATCCTTTATTTGGAAATTTATGTTGTGTATAAGCAGGTTTCCCCCTCGAAGAGGCTTATTATCTAAAATTCTATTTTTTCAAGGTGTTGAGTACTTATTCTGAGGTTTTTTTATGCTATTTTGATATTTGGTTCTTAACATGGTTGAGGAATGCCAAATTTTTATTTGATCTAAGGGAAAATATGAAAAGGTGTAACATTTAAAATCAAAATGATCAAAAGAGATGAAATTTCCTTCTCAATTTTAATGGTTTCATCAAAAGTATACCACAAATATTAAATTTTGACTATCTTTATTAGGAGATCAAGAGTAGAATTAAGTGCATCAATGTAGAATCCCAAGGTGATTGTTAGAGGTCATGATCCAAGTGGCATTGATAGTTTATTGAGGAATGCCAAAAATTTACTTGAGTTATTGTTCTAAGGGATAGTGTGCAATGGTGCAAAATTTAAAACAATAAATACCCAAAGATATGACATTTCCTTCTCAATTTTAATGGTTTCCTCATAGGTAGCATGTAGATATTAAATTTTGACTCTCTTTATTTGGAGAGTCAAAGTGGAATTAAGTGCATCAAGGTAGAATCCCAAGGTTATTTTTTAAAGTTCATGATCCAAGTGGACATCTAGGGAAATCTCAAAAAAGGTCCTAATTCTTATAATTTTTGGGTCCTAAACTTCTAACATGTTTTTTTAGGGGTTTCCTATTTGATTTTTACCCCAAATACATGAAAGCAATGGGAGATGACTCAATATTTTAATTGTCTTTCCAACAAGCTAATGAACACCTAAAATGAACAAAAAAATGAAAATTTATGGTCCCAACAAGGATCCCCTCTTCTCGATAGTCAAGATTCATCTAACTTAACATTTCTAATTAGCCTTAATCTTGTCTTAAGGTTAGGGCTCTTTTGTATTAGGATTTTCTTGACATTTATAGAATACAATTTGTCCTCTTGTTTCTGAATGAGTGTAGCTAACACGTCTCTTCTAAAAAAATATGTCACCACCATTCTAACTAGTTTGCATTGCTTTGCATATTGTAGTGTTTTCACTATTCCATTCATTAATAGAGTTTGGGTTTCACTATAGTATTATTCTCTTTACAATATATTTATATAATTCCTCATGTTTGTTTTTTTTTCCTTTGAACACTGCTCGGAAAACCCATCAGACACTTCCCTTCATTTTGAGGATGGTACCCAGGGTAAGCTAGATTTTGTAGAAAGCAGAGGCTTTTTCGATAACATGCTCATTTAAGAGCTCAACATGTCACTTCTTGGAATTTAACTTGGGTGAGGGGGGAAACAGCCCTCATTACAAACCACTCGAGCTACACCCAACTGATGTATAATTCCTCATGTTATTTCTATCAATTTTGGAGAAGATATTCAATTGTGGAATCAATCTCCTATGTGTGCTCAGTTTCCGGTTATATGCAAGGAATTCTTCTCAGATTATGGTGTCTTTGAAGTGGAAAATATGTAATGGTAAGGAAAATCCCTACTTGTCTAAAGTTTTTGAGTGATCTTTTGTTCTATTTTTGAGGGAATACTTGTAGTGATAGGGGCATGATTAAGCGAATCTAAATAAATTTTAGCAACTGCTTCACATATTGGATATAGCATATTTTCCATTTTGTTGTCTTGTGAATTTGTGACTTTCTAGGATTCAAGATATTCTTCTCTTTAATCCATAAAAGGAAGTCCCCCCTTCTAGCAAAACTTTGTTGATGCAAGGTCGACTTTCACATGAAATGCATCGGATGAAGAAGCCCAAATTAAAATATCCACCCTTAATATTATTGTTAGTACCTAAACCTATATTCCCAAGTGCTCCTCTATTCCTAAAAACTAGCATGATCCTTAAAGCCTTTTCATGACCTAATCCTCTCTATCTGATTTATATTTTTTATGGTTTGTTCATCCTTGGTTTGGTTTTATTTTATTTTTATCAATTTTATTGTTTTTAATAAGACATGTTCAAAGTTATTACATAAGGTTTAATAGTCACATCATGGATGGTTTGGTTTGAATTTCCTAATCTGTAGGTTTATTTATAGTTATAAGGTTAGATATTATTCGTTGCAAAAAGAATGTAGTTTATGTAGTGCAAAAATAACATCATTGCTAGAAATGCGCTGCAAAAATGGGTACATTTCAACAACACATGTTAAAACTATTATTCAAGTGCGTTGTTGAATTTATCATTCTCTGTAATCATTCAAAATTTCAATTCTAAGACTTGTCTCATCAAAGGTTGTTGGTTTCAATATGTTTGATAAGAGTAAAAAATGTTTCTGATTGGCACATGAAGGCATTCATTGATTGTTATGGTCGGATCCATTAATTCATCATGATTTCATAAATTCATCAAGTTTTTTTTGTTTTTTTTTAAAGGTGAATAAAGGTGACCGTTCTAACATCTTCGTTTGCAAAGAATCTCGATTGTTTCAGAACTTCTTTGCAGGTCTATTTTCAAAACCTAATTTATAGAAAAGGAAACCCTTCGTTGGTACATAAGAGATAGGGTTTGTTATCACAGGAATGGCACATATCATAATTGGTCATCTTGTTCATGTGGAGCCAAATGAGATCTAAATTTTGGAGGCTCTGCCATAAATTGGAGAGAAATTCACTCGGGAAGAATGGTATGGATTATGCAACACTTTTCAAGGTCATCATAATAGAGTCGCTATGTATTTTTCAAATAGTTCTGATGGGTTCCAAGCTTAGGTTGGGAACCTTACCATTAAGGTTTCAGAACATTCCATCTATTCAACTTTTAGTTTTCCTGTCGATGGTAAGAGGTGGTTTAAGAAGAAATAGATCACAGAAGACCTCTACAATGAGTTCATCAGTGAAGATCATCAAAATCCAGAATGGAGCAAGGGAATTATGAGTAAGTGTCTCAAGGAAGAATTGAGAAATAATTTACCAGTGGTTCAAAAGTATAAAACATACGAAGGTAGATTTTCTACTACTTATCATTATCACCTGAGATTTCTCCTACACTTGAATGGGAATAGAAGAATGAATTTACCTTTGTTTTTATTGAAAAGTATAACCAAAATGGCCAGTAACATTCAGACTCATCCAAAGAATGCTCAGTATAGTCTCTTTCATCAAGGGATCATCAAGGTATTGGTTATTTAGGAGTTAAACAAGACTTGGACCACATGGGAACAATTTTTGGTTGTATATAAATTTTAAACACTAAATACTATGAATACTAAAGCTCCAATAAATTCATTAGCTTAAAAAAGAGGCCTAGAATTGTACAAGTAGATGCTCCATCTGTTACAAGGGAAACTAGGTCAAGAAGAAAGAAGCTACTCTTTTAGGAAGGAAGTACATCATAATAGAGATGGATATCTACCACAATGAAATAGATTTCTCCTGAATATAAGAAGGTTTATATTAGAAAAATAATCAGGAAAGATACAGGAGAGTCAAAATCACCTTCTAGACAAGATGCAATTGAACTTGTAAAGGAAATCACAATTTTGGAAACTAAGAAGCCCTCAGGTACAAAGCAGAGAAAGAAAAATAACAAAGGATCTAAGAAAAAAGATAAAGGGAAGCGGCCAATAGGTACATCAAGAAAACTTAGAACTTGACCTACAAACAAATTTAGCCTAAATATAAAGGCTATTTTCAATCCTTCTGTGAAGAATGATAATACAATTATCATTGATGTTGATACTCATGAGGGTATTCTAGGTGATACAGGTAAGAAATAAAAGGTCATAAAAACACTCAAAGACATGCCCATGAAGAAAAATAGATCTATTAATTCAAAGAGACAAAGGTTAATTTATGAAATTGAAATTCCAAAGCAAGATGATGGAGCAGAGCAGAAATAGAGTCACGACCCTTTGATGTTTGAATTACCATAACCTAGTGTTGAGAAGACATTATTTCCTTCACCTATACCAGCAGAAGAACACATTATGAATATGCCATCTATAAATGTTGAGATATCTGAAAGTGAAACCAACAATCACAAGCTGTATATTGATCTTAATGAACCATCTATTGAAGAACATCCATGGATAATAAATGCTAAGACAAGGGAAACATCAAAGAGGAAGAGATCTGGAAAAAAAAAATATTATTAAGCGACTCGAAGAACACAATAAACAACTAGGAAAACGGAACTCCAGGCTACAACAAAGGTTGAAAAAGATGATAGAAAAACACAACAATCTTTGCAAGTTTTCTAAGAGGCTCATGAAGAAAAACATTAAGTTGTATTGGACTGGGATAGTTCTCAAGACTAAGTTTATTTAGGAAAATCATAAACACCAAACCCCTGTCCAAGGATGACGTAAGTCTGGGAATCTTAATTAAAATGCAAGTTTCATCAATTTTGTTTCGTGCTACAGAATGGTTGTTATTTTTGCAGCTCCCATGTTTTGGAAACTGTCAAAGTACCATAGGTATCTGAAGGCCCATTTTTGTGACAAATTCGAAGACCATGAAGTGTGAATACCAAATCAAGCTGGAGATTCTCCCCTACATATCTTTCTCCAAGTTTTTGTTCTAGATTACATTTAATTAAGGATCTTAGGCTATTTTCGAGAAGTCAAAGATATGATCAATAGAAAGAGGATCTTGACCTAAAAATTAATAGTCTAGTTTTCATTATTCGATGTAAGTATTTCAAATGTTGTTGTATTAAATCTGGGTATATCGAATATATGGTCATAAATGAACCTACTTTTTAGGATCTAAGATCTGATTTTGTAGGTACTCCTTATATATAAAAGGAGGATCAAATGAGAAAGAAAAGGGTTCAGGTTTTTTGGATTGAACAGAAGGGGAAGGTCTCGAAAGTTGTAAAAAGAGCTTCGAGCCTGCAAAATTTCATATCCAAGGAATCAAACATCTTGATGGTCAGATTTTCAACCTGTGTACTTTCATTTTTCTTATCTTATTTAAATGCAATGGAAATTGTTGCAAAGAATTGATTTCTTCTTGATTCAACTTTGATTACATTGATGATTTTTCATTAATTACCTGTTTCTAGAAATTTGCATTCAGATCAGGTTTAAAATATTATTTTGAACAAGAAAATCTTCTTATCATAAGTAAACATATTCTTGACTTGTGTTATGTGTTTCCTTCTCTTTTCTTCTACATTCAACTATTTATTTATCTATTTTATCAATGTGAATGCCCTTGACTAAATGAAGTATTGTTGATTATTCAAATTTAGTTGAAGGATTGTGACCGGACCTATAACCTCCTAACCTATTCCAATATATCCAAACCACTCAATTCATAACTCAAACCAAAACAACCATTGCAATAACTGAGGTGCCCTAGCTTTTCCATATTCATGTCCAGTGCAAACTTTAGGGATAACAACTACTACTTCAACTTATGGTACTAGTTTACTATTTTTTGGCATTTTTAGTCACTTGGTATTTATGCATTTTTAGAATAAGGATTCTTGGGTCGATTGCGTGCATAAACAAAACTACATAATGGAAGGAGATGTAATTAAGAAATA
Organism: Picea sitchensis; assembly: GCA_010110895.2. Taxonomy (NCBI): domain Eukaryota; kingdom Viridiplantae; phylum Streptophyta; class Pinopsida; order Pinales; family Pinaceae; genus Picea; species Picea sitchensis. Next base: position 18,380 of record SNQJ01S0070943.1, read on the forward strand.
TTCATAAACAACATAATTAAAATAAATTCACTTAGAAATCGAAATACATTTTCTATTCTAACATGATACCAAATTTATGTGTTTTCAAAAACCAATAAATTCAAAATATGCATTTATTAATATATTGTGCATTAGAAAAACATAACTACAAGCATGAATTCAAAGAATACACTTTCATAAGAAAATACTCATAACTCAATCATGATAAAAGAAACAAATGAATTATACAATTCTTCACCACGAACCAGTGTGATTACATATATTAACCCAAATGGTGCTTGAGACTAGGATTATAAATCCTCCTCAGTAAGCTCCTTTTTTCCCAAAAAATTATCTTTACAATGGATTCATGACATACATATATAGGGAAGAGTCAAGAATAAGTTACAAGAATGGCTCTCCACCTTCCTTCTTGATTGTGTCCACATTACCCTTCACCCTTTCATATGTCGACTATAAATCAAAAGCATTATTAAATATTACATTGGAATTGATTGACTTTATGAAGATAAGTTTGTCTCTAATGTAGTCATAAATAGCACCTAGCCTATGAACATAGTCTACTAAGAAGGCTTTATTTATATTTGGCTCCTCTACAAATTTGACCAAATCAGTATGGGTGATACTCTTAACCCATGAGGATTCTCGTATCTTTCCCTTAATATAATATCATAGTAGTTGCATGAGATTTCTTAATGGAAGGGGCATATTTTCATTATGTAACATTAGGATTCTATGCGGCTCTAACATCTCTAAATATTCCATCAAGAGAGGAGTTAAACTACTTAGCACAAGCATTTTTATTTCTACAATTTCTAATAATTCTCTAGTAGAGGCAAAAGAAAAAGGAACCACATGTTAAATATCTCTAGAAATGCACTCATATAACAAACAATATTTGACAAGAATGCCACCATGTGAAAATGGGGAAATTTTTCATCCAGATTCTCCAAGCATTTCTTGACAATAGTGTTGACATGTTGCTTAAGAAGATCTCTACAAAATTTAATATGGTTCCCTTTTTTATCATGTGGTGTATTCGAGGAACCCAATGTTCATGTAGTTGTGAACAATTATTCTCCCCATGAATCCTACTTACCAACACCACAACATCTTTGATTGGATCCTTCAGTTGATCAATGGGGTGAATATTCAATGGGTGCTTACAGAACAACTTTTCTCCTTCCCACCAACTTTCAATTCCCTGGACTAAATTTTGCTTGATTGTGACTCCTTTGGTTTCATGCTACCAACCTTTCACTTCCACATTCAACAAATGTTCAACCATTAATTGTTAACTTGGAAAACAAGTACAAATAATTTGAATATACCCGGAGGTGGTGCAAGTACATCTTAAAGTCATAGGGTAGATGAGAAAGAAATATGGTAGATGAGAAGGAAATATATAGCTTCTCAAGCAATGCTTGGGATGTGATTACAATGTAGGATCAAATGAGATGAGGGTATTGGTAGTGTCTCAATCAAAGGGTAAAAATGCTAACATTAAACCAACATAGGTCGGAAATATCCCAATTAATTGCACAAGGAAAGATTAGGTCTAGGGGTGTAGATGACAATTTAACTACACATTCTTTCATGCTCATCTTAGTAAAAGTGATATATTGAGATAGGGTATTCAAATTTGCATGATGAGGAAGGGGAATGAAGAGGGCCTCTATATTATTAGATGTGGCCTCCCCTTTACATTAGTGAAAGCGATACTTTATCATTATCTTTATGCTCAAAAATGCAATTATAATCTTTATCCATTATACTCAGAAATGCAATCACAACCTTAATCATTTATTCTTGGACTTGAAATTTATGGATTAAACCCTATTATTGTTGTGAAACAAGCAACCACTTAAATGCTCACTAGATCAATGGTTACCACAATTGATGTGATGCACAAATAAATATGTGACAATCCTCCACTTATCATATATATAAAAGCATTGTGAGTATGCATTTAACTACCATGATCATGGCCACTAACGTGAACTTGATTCAAAATCTTTTGCACGCAAAAAATCTAACTATGAGTTAAAGCCAAATCGCACTCAAAACAACTCATACTAATGAAAAGGTTGCCTCATGGTCATGAAAGGAGGAATACAACACGGCTAGATAAGTGTACCTTTGCACTTGGTAGGGAGATTGCTCTCACCGTTAAGCTTGGCAAAGTAACTTGAGGAATGCTCAAAATACATCAACTAGGCAACTCCAGATAAATGCACGAGAATTGTCGATTCCCAAGGGTGTGTGTTGTGATATAACCATCGTTGCAACGAGATTGAATTTTGACAAAGGCTTCACTTCATTCATGGATATTAACACAAAGCGACTAGAGTCAAGCCTATAGATGTGAAGCAAGAATGTTCTTGTTGTGAAAAAGGTATAGGTCATTGGTGATGCTTGGTAAATAAGTTGATACAAGGATTAAGGAGATATATGACTTCGACCTTGATTCTAAAGACTCTCAGAAAGAAGACCTTTAAGGGAATAATAATAAGGGTTTGGTGTTTAAAAGAAAAAGGCTCCCTAATATGTGCATGTGGGCATGTTGTGGAATCAACATGGATTGCAAAATAGTTTCATTAGCAAAAAAAAAAGAAGATGTTGTATATCAAATACAAATTTAGTATCATAGATTTATGTCCTTTGAATGTTGATTTATGTTTTGATTATCTTTGTATTAGACAAAGGTCATATATGTCTCTATTAATCACATAATCACATAAGTGGAGTTAGTCACGTGTGGATTTTCAAGAAGATTTCAGAGGGTCTAAAACCCTATCTTTTATTGGGAGTGGAAAATGTAAAGCCCTTTACCCTAACCTAACAACTATAAGGAGTTGTTAAATAAAAAATCATCAAGTTGTTAAATAACCACCATAAAACCATCTTAACTTTAGATCTATTCAACATCCTATTCTTTTAAGATGAATCTAGGCACATGAAGAGAGGGGTAACAATATTTTTATGTAAATAATAT
>SNQJ01S0070943.1:21398-37550 GCA_010110895.2 Picea sitchensis
ATGTGTGTAATTTTGGATTTCTCTTTTTATCTCTCTATATGACATTGATTATATTAGGTGGACATATCAAATCTCTCTCTTTCATATATTTATATATAGAGATATTTTTATTTTTGTTTGTATTTATATTTGGGTAACATATTATTATTATTTTGAAGTAAACATGTGAACGTTACCCATATTTATATATAGATATATTTATTTATTTTGTATTTGTATTTGGGTAACATATATTATTATTATTATTATTATTATTATATTTCTTTTGAAGTAGACATGTGAATGTTACCCATGTGACAAACATGATAACATCTATATTATATTGGATCCTAAATGCACCTTGTTACTTTCCATGTAATAAGCCATGAGAAAAGGAAAAGGTTGCATTCCTATTATGAATCTCTCTTTTTATCTCTCTATATTACAGTGATTATATTAGGTGTACATATCAAATCTCTCTCTTTCATATACATACATATATTTTTATTTTTGTTTGTATTACTATTTGTATGTTTGTTTATATTTATTCAAAGGAGACATGTAAGTATTGCCCATATAAAAAATCTGACAACATCTCTATCATATTAGATTGTAAATGCACCTTGCTACTTTCAATCAATATAATAAACCATTAGAAAAAAATATATATATATTACATTCCTATTAGAAAAAATTTATATACACCATAGTAATGGTAAAAAAAGTAGAAGAGTCACACAGAAGCAAAGAAATAATATATTATTTTCACATCTTCATGGAAAAAACCACAATAATCCTTACTTCACATGGAGGTAAAATTTTTGTATATCTACCTTTGCCTTCTATTTTTTTTAGTATGAAGAGTTTGGATTGCTTTCAGTTTCTTAGTCTGAAGAGTTTGGATCCGCTCCATAGCCTAGCAGTGCCTATTCGTTAGGTTGGAGGAGTTTTGTAAGAGCATAGTTTAAACATTTTACTGTTTGAATTTTTTGGATTTATTTTTCAATTAGTTTTATTTAAAATTTGGTTAGTAATTTAGAAGAATTATTAGAATTGTAGATTTTAGAATTTTCTTGCCAAAAAAATTATTGGAATTGCAGATTTCAGTTGTTAAGATTTCATAATCCAAATACAATAATATGAGTTTTTATAAAAACTGAACCTATTTATGTATTAAAAATACAATTTGAGTTATGTATTAAAAATACAATTTGAGTAATGGAAAATTGCAGTTTCCCAACAATTACATGAAGAGATTTCAATGCGAACTCGTCCAACACAATGAAGTTAAAACGTCGAACTCTATCTTACTGTACAACTTTGTCCATGATACTACAGTGTTCTGACGTAAAAAAAAAACACAGGCGTGGAGATTAGCATGTGGGCAGTCCAGATTCGCACCTTAAAGATCGGTCACGGGTCGTTCTGTAGATGCCATTATTTCAGCGTACAGATGGATCTGTGTTTAGTAGCCATTATCTGAGGCTCTTGCATGAACGGAAATCCACATCGAGCTAAAGTCCGCGCCATCACTTTCCGTCGTTGTATTGATTAGGAAGGTCCCCCCGCTCGCTGCCCGTTCTTGAGATTGAAAGGAAGCGAAGTCGACCGTTAGGTCTGATAGTATTTATCAACTTCGCCCTTCCCGTTGCCCGTTGGAAACATGCATGACTTGCTGTTTTGAATTTGCCAACCGTTGGTCTTCACAGCACAATTATTGAATCTTAAGATTGAAATTTTGGGGCTCGGTCTCCTTTGCTCCGGGATGGCATGACCCATTCACCTTGTCTGAGCATTCCGTGATACCAACGTCTATGATTATGTCTCCCACGCCTGTAAAAGCCAGCCAAAATGAATCCAAAATCCAGTTTACAAGATTTTTTATATGACCAAATTTAAGTAATATATATATATAACCTATCACAACTTCATACCTTCATTTTTTTTAAAATTATCTTTCTATCTCTGTACTTATGATAGAGTGACAAGAATGGGTCTCATAATAATTTAAAATTGTACTATGTGATCTTTATGTGAGTACTTTCACTTTTTTTTTACTTTAATTTTTAGGTTTTTTTGTGTGTGTGTGTGGATGTATGGGCTTTTATGGAATCAAAAGTTTTAAACTCAAATTACTACCTTAGCTTTTGATTACTTTGTAGTTGGATGTTAGAATACCTTTGGGAACTTTTGGTTATTTTATATTTATTTATTTTTATTAAATTTTCATGATTTGGATAATTATGATGTATAGGTTTTTTGGTATTAAAAATTTAACTTCAAATTCAAATGATCACTTTAGCTTTTGATTATTTTATATTCAAATGATCACTTTAGCTTTTGATTATTTTATAGTTTGATTTTTAAATTCAAATGACCACCTTAGCTTTTGATTACTTTATAGTTTGATGTTAAAGAAGACTTTTGGAAACTTTTGTTACTTTATACTTTGTTGTTAATACATAAGTTAATAATTTGTAATAAATGATAATGAATGGGTTTGGATAATTATGATGTATGGGCTTTTTGGTATTCAAAATCTCCAATCTCAAATGACCACTTTATCACTTTATCTTTTTATTAGTACATAGTTTGATCTTCAAACTCAAATGACCACCTTAGCTTTTGATTACTTTATAGTTTGATGTTAAAGTAATTTGATGTTAAAGGAGACCTTTGGGAACTTTTGATTACTCTTTATTTTATATTGTGTAGTTAATGCATGAGTTAATAATTTGTAATAAATGATAATGAATGGGTTTGGATAATTATGATGTATGGGTTTTTTTTGGTATTCAAACAAACTCAAATGACCACCTTAACTTTTGATTACTTTATAATTTGATCTTCAAACTCAAATAGCTACCTTAGCTTTTGATTACTTTATAGTTTGATGTTAAAGAAGAACTTTGGGAACTTTTGATTACTTTATACTTTGTAGTTAATGCATAAGTTAATAATTTGTAATAAATGATCATGAATGTTGGCCATGTTTTTTTAGAAAGTATGCACTAAAGGGATATTGTAATAATGGAGTGTAAATAATGCATTTGACTTTGAAAGAGTTTTGAGATTAATATAATTTTTGATTACTTTGTAGTTAATGCATAAGTTAATAATTTGTAATAAATGATAATGAATGTTGGTCATGTTTTTCACAAAGTTTATATGAAAGGGATATTGGAATAATGAATGGTAAATAATGCATTTGACATTGAAAGAGTTTTCAGAATAATATATATGGAACATTTTGATTTTGATTAAGTTGATGGTGATTTTGTAATAGGAAATTCTAATGGTTGTTTTTCTTTTAGTAATAAATTATATAAAAAAAAAGTGGATAAGAAAATTATTAATATTAATATTACTTAGATTAATTAGAGAAAAGAAAAGTGTATAATCTCAAATTATAATCTAAACTTGTAATAAAAAAATTAAAAAAAATCTTATTGTTGGAACTAATGTGTTAAGCCCTAATATTGGCTCATTACCCTTTACTTGGGGCATATTACATTAGTAATGTTATTTTATTTATGTCGGCTTTGTTCCATTAGTTGTAATTATACCTCCTAGTCTCCTATATATACCAAGGAGACATTTTCATTTGGAATCATCTTGTACTTGAACAATTAAGTGGGGTGAAAGGAGGTTGCCCCCTCGAAGAGGCTTATTATCTGAAATTCTCTTTTTCAAAGCGTTGAGTACTTTTTCTGAGGTTTTTTCTATGCTATATTGATATTTGGTTCTTAACATATTGTATCAGAGCTCAAGGTCTTGGGGTTTCGCTGCTACAACTGATACACCTTGGAATTTTTTCTATAACTTTTTTCTACAACGTTTCAAAAGGAACGACTTGGAGGATATTTAGTAGACGGATCAAGGTACGTTGGGTTAAAATTCCAGCTCCTGAGGCCTTATACTTTCGGAGATACAACCTGTACAAGATAGGGTTCTGGAATCATCCTGAAATGAGTCATTGCGGAATTTTCGCTATAAACAAGTTTTTGTAACGTTTCAGACTCTGAACTCTGGAGGCTATTCACAAAAATTAGTAAGGTATCTGTGGTAAAACGTTTAGCTTTTGGGTCATCTTAAATTTGTAGATACACCCTATGTAAGATAGCGTATCTGACTAGTCTTATTGACTAGTATCAAGAAGGTGTTCCAAGTAAAACAATCATAACTTCTTCCTAGAGTATCCAAATTGAGTGGGACTATTTTCATTGGATCGTGGACAGTTTGTAGTATGTCTAGTACGAGTTTCAGAATTTTATATCAATTATTTTTTGCGGGGCACACTATATAAGTGAGATCTCCTAGAAAGGCCAAAAATCGACAAGTTGTGGGGAAGTTACCGTAAATTCCACTTGGCACATCCAATTTTGATCAGACCTATGGCATTACAGAGAAGAAATATCATATAACTACATAAAATAAAGTTTCATACCCAGAAGGGCTGAAACTTGTGAGATACAATAGAAGAAAGATTAATCCAGCAGAACCACCTCAAAATCAAGGTTCAAAAGTGATACTTGGCCAACATGCCACCCAAAAAGGGAACTTCTACACCAAATAAGCCTCCAGACAATCCTACTTGGACTCTTGATGAAGGTGAAGAAATGCGTAGGGACATAAATGATTTACAAAAGAAGAGAGTAACAAAAGATGAACTACAAGAGATGGAAGCTAAGTTGGAGGCAAATATTGATGGTTTAAAAGAGGAGATCATGGAAGTATTGAAAAAATTCGTAACAGAGAAGACACCTGATAGTGAAAATTCATGATGAGGATGCAAGGAAGGTGAATCCAGAATGGAGAAACTCCAACTTTGGGTTGAAGACCAACCACGTTCCTAAGATCGATCTGAGGAATTTTGATGGCAAGGACCCAATCACATGGATACTTCAGATGGAGCAATTATTTGATCTACATAATGTGCCACATACACAAAAGGTATGAATTGCTTCTTTATATTCAGAACCTAATCAATTTGTATGGTATCGATGGCTTTGTTCTCGCAAATCACTCGTCACTTGGACAATTTTCACGGAAGAAATGATAGCACACTATGAGGATACAAGGAGAAATACCTTCTTTAGCCAATTGATAAATCTCAAGCNGATGAGTATTTTATACAGAAGCATCCAGAGTTACTCGAGCATTGCGGACAACACTTGTCTCAAGGGGAGGGGCATGTTAAGCCCTAATATTAGCTCATTACCCCTTACTTGGGGCATATTACATTAGTAATGTTATTTTATTTATGTCGGCTTTATTTCATTAGTTGTAATTATACCTTCTAGTCTCCTATATATACCAAGGAGACATTTTCATTTGGAATCATCTTGTACTTGAACAATTAAGTGGGGTAAAAGGAGGTTGCCCCCTCAAAGAGGCTTGTTATCTGAAATTATCTCTTTTTCAAGGCGTTGAGTACTTTTTCTGAGGTTTTTCTATGCTATATTGATATTTGATTAATATATATGGAACATTTTGATTTTGATTAAGTTGATGGTGATTTTGTAATAGGAAATTCTAATGGTTGTTTTTCTTTTAGTAATAAATTATATAAAAAAAAATGTGGATCAGAAAATTATTAATATTAATATTACTTAGATTAATTAGAGAAAAGAAAAGTGTAGATTCTCAAATTATAATCTAAACCTGTAATTAAAAAAAAAAATCTTAAATTTGGAACTAATGGAGGAAAATTAGTATATTTGACTTAAAATCCAATAAAAATTATTTTGGATTTTGATGGAATTGTAAATATTATATGTTTTCATAAAACAATTTAGTTGTAGTAGGGGTATTCAAGGGTGTTGAATCAATCTTTGCATTAAAAACAAAAAAATCATCAATCCAAATTGCAATTGTGACAAAAATTACCTAACCAGATTTTATTTACGTTAAATAATAAAGGTCAAATTCATAGAACATTTAACATTCTTCATAGTCTATATGTTAAACCAGCTACACTTTTATATGATCTCAAAAAACACATGGCTCAACATTTTTTGATTGAGGATTCTCTATGTGTGTCAAAAAGCATATAAGTTAATATTTGGGTCATGAACTTAACCCATCTCCTATCCAATATGTTAAACCATTTGCATTTGAATAGCATACATTTGAAGGACTTGTCCAAATCAATAATCCAAAGGCTACCTTCATATTCTACTTGGCATGGAATTTGGTTTTTTTTTTCTTTTGAACATATACAAATCGTTTGATCAAATGTAACTAACACTCCATTATGGGTGAGTGCACAGAGTTGGTGGATGGAAAGTGGAAAGGGGGTCAATAGGAATGCATGTGCATTCTCAAAAATGTGCATGAGTTCTTAATCCTATAGGTTTGGTAAGGCCCGAACCTTGAGCAATATTTCCACGTAGGTTCGTCAGCAGGAACATGCAGGTGTTCCTGTTGTGCCCTTTTTTTAAGGACTACAAGTGCATTGTGTGCTCATTTGCACACCGTGCCTCATGAATTTCCTACATTGATCAAGAAAATAGGAAAAGTAAAGAAGAATCAAAGCCCAAGATCTTTCCACCATGTCCATCACAAGAAAGGTATGGTTGATTTTTTGTCATTTCCTTTCTTGAATTTGCAAAAATACAAAAAACAAATAGTCATAGTTTATGGATGTAAATCCCAATGGCATTGAAAACTTATTAGCAAGGTTCACTGCACATGATTAATATTTGAATGTAAATCTCTCAACAATTCACCAATATTGTATAGGTTTTTTTCAAGTTCATTTTAAAGATAACACATAGTTTTTCTTTGTTTTACACAAAATGATGTTAATGATTTTGTTGGGATAAAACGAAATTGTTGTTTGTAATACCTTAGTCATAAGTCCACTTATTAAATTGACTTATTAAATTGCAGTATATATTATAAAATGGAACACGATGACAGTGTAAACCGCCCACCAACAGACCAAGGAGAGAAAAACCCTACCCCAACCCACTAAAACCACCCAATCTAAACACTGAAATTGATGAGAGGTTGGCTAAAATAAAAACACTTGTAGAACAGTTAAGGGGCACCAAAGAACCAAGGAAAATGTCCTTGGCTACTTATTTGGATGTCATTTTGAGGTCCACTACAAGTGCCCAAGGGTAATTGACTTATATTTCTGAGAATAGGGAAAGAATGTTTGAGTACTACAACATTGGATTGGATAGAAACCAATTCAGATACTTGGATAGGTGGTATAGAAATGCATTTGTATTAACTGGTGTATACATCCACATATTAGTCAAAACTGGATGGATAGGTGGTATATGGTATTTGATAAACCTCCACGCAATAACATGGAGGTGCCCTTATATTTTTTGAGAAAATTGTGGGCTGAATTTATTTTGGGTTTGCATGTCAACTACTTTTCCATGGGTGAGTTCCATGGGGTGGGTCAAGGGTACGCATAGAACTGAGAGCATGCCAGGCACGATCCCATGTTAGGTCCTCGTCCCCCCAAGCGAAGGTTTGGTCCCCCTTCCCAATATCCTCTTGTTGCAGAGATCTTACAACAGGTACAATGAGCTATTTCATCATTGACTCGGAGCCTAGTGCAACATGGAACCTTTGTTTCATTATCTCGGTAGGAGGTGCATGCCGATAACATTGATAGAGGGGTCGAAGCTTCACTGTGCATAACATATATTAGTGAGGAGAGGGCACATGAACATAACAGTTGTCCATGTGAACCACAAAGATGCTTGAGCTGCGAGAAGACCTGCTATGGGCCAATGGAGGCCAGTGGACAACATAGCTTCATGGAGGAGGTTAGTATCTTAACCATCACTATGTTAGTAACCATTATATAGTTATTTTATATTATGTTTATTTATATAGATATTTTATTGTATGTTGTTTTGTAGTTGTTACATCCATGTAGTAGACCCTATATGCCCATGGATGCATCACTACCTATCTCCACCATTGATGTAGTAGTAGAGGCATCCTACTCATTGGGTGCACCCCATACACATGTATGTGTCACATTTGATAAATTCACCATAGTCATTTCTTTATTTTATGGCATCCTCAAATTTCTAATGTTCTTGTGTTTCTATAGGATGTGGGACCAGGCGTTGTCAGGGAATGTCCATCTAGGATGGACAAGTCACCCACACCACAAGTATCATGTGTCGAGTTAAATATCGTTTAAATCTCAAATTTTGTGTGTTTATGTTTTTGAGTTTTACTATTTGGTACTAATAGTTCAATATTATTAATATGTATACAAGTTGTAGACATATTCACTAGTTATAGTACTACCACACTCCTTGGGTACCTAGGATATGCTTATGGGTTAGCTTACTCTAGGCCAAGGGAGATCTCATCACTTGTACAGGATGTGGAGGTCCATCGCTGCCCACCCACAACATTTTTTTTATTACATGCATCATCAGTGGATTCACCCATAGGCCACCCATTCACACCACCTCTTCCATCACATCCATCCACATTGGATGCACCCATATGCCACCCACCCCCACCACCATTTCCATCGGTCCCATCCAATGAGGTTGCCACAGTAGAGGTTGCCTCGGATCAGGTTGTACAATTGAGCGCTCCACCTACCAACAACTCTCCATCGAAGTCTGAGATATTCACGATGATATAATGTGTTGATGATAATTTTTCATGTATCTTGAATTTTATTTTACACATATTTGTTTAATTTTCTTGATTTGATCATTGTAATTGATGCATGGTGGCATTGTTGAGATATTGGGGTTGCATAGGAGGGTAACACCCTCATGATTGTCGGTAGCATATGTAGTGAGTTTTCTTAGGTTAAATTACAAAGTATCATTTTGTAAGTCTTTTAATTCATTGAGGAAAAAAATTATAACAATATCTTTTCTTTGTGCAGACTTTGGAGCGATGAAGCATGCCCAAGCCCAGAACCACGTGAGGTGCTTCATCAAGCAAGAGAAGAAAGACAGATTTTTAGGATGCTCCTAAGGGTGGCGAGGGTGGAAGTGGTCAATGCATGACCAATTACTACCATTTTGTATATAGGTCACCTGTTGGAGCATGCTTTTTTGGATACGTTTTGTGAATCACACAGAAGCGAATGATACTACATTTTGGAAAAGAAGCAACGTGGGAGAAAATCAACTAGCACATTATCAAGAGTCAGTGTGCAATAAACGAGAGTTAGTTACAAAGTTTTGGAACTTTTTGTCCACATTGTAACGGGTTGATCCAGGAGGATCTAGGCATGATTACAGAGGTTTAGAAAGATCTGGAACATCCACAGAGGTCCATAATGGTTAAAAAATTATCAAAATTAAACTTCTTCAAATTGTCCCAAAAAATGCCATCATTGTGTAGAGATCGGTGATATCTTTCCAACGACATAAATTTCACCTCAAATGGAGTTCATATGCAAAAGTTATGAGCGGTCAAAGTTCCAATCAACCCTAGCAAAAAGTCAAAGGTCAAAGTACTTGGGAAAATAAAGAGGTGAGACGTGTCACCACTGCAAGGGTGACACGTGGCACCTAATTGGTAGTTGACTAGGTAGATTGTACCTCTAGGTGGATGAATGGCAGGTTGACAAGTGGCAGAAAATTGGTTCAATCAAATGTTGACATGTGGCATTGGAGAGTCAATGAGAGGCTGCCACATGGCAGCTTCCCATTGGCCTATAATAGATAATGCATATTAAAAATTATGTAGTCGACGGGAGTCGAATCCATGACCTCCATAACTTCCATAAGCCTTAACAAATCCCTCCATACCGATGCGCCACCACAATACTACTTGATATCTATATGGAAATCAACATATTTAACTTTATATTAAAGTTGCAATGGGCGGCCAAAGGGATGAGGGCGTAAGCCCTCGACCCTTGGCCCTTGGTCTATGTATATACCATGTAACTAACACAAGGGATATCACAACTTTCACGCGGGATTTAATATAACCATATGGTTATAACAATATATATATATATCCATTCTAAAGTTCACGTGGAGGTTTGTTTAAACTATATACTATATATTGTATATATTGTATATATATAACCTATTACAAAAAAAAACACAAAGGTCATGGGAAATATAACCCCTGACCTATATTTTATATGCCACATATTTTAACCAACAAGCCATGGATATGATTTGATAAAACAAACCAATGAATTTTTAATTAAATGATGTTGTTGGGTAGCATGAAGTGCATATTTGGTTATAAACCAACCAAACTATATTTATATGCCTACCACAAGTTACGAAATATGGTTAAGGGGGCGTGCCCTATTTAATGGTTCACAACCCAAGGATTGTACACAATTAATGTAGAGAGTAGTATGGGCATTCGTGCATGAGGGTACACAAGTTTTGAGGCCACACTGTAAAGTGTGTCGAGGGGTACCTTGACGGAATTTCAAGTATTTTATATCAATTTTGCATTATTTTTCACCAGGAATTCAAGGTGCACTCATTTTCTTCATTTGAGAAACATTTAAAAAGGTCATTGTAAAACACAAGTGTTTGAGCATTAATATAAAAAGTCTCTATTGGAAGTGGACCCAGAGAAAATGGGTGAACTCCACTTTTTCCAACTTGTGTATGAGATTATATTATTGTTTTTCATTTCAAGTTCAAATATTTGCAACTCATTTATCACTAAAGTGGATTTGGTTAGATAAGTTCTTCACATGTAATTTGCAAAAAAGTCAAGCGATCATTTTATTTAGAATATCAAGTAGATGTTTATGTGTATTTAAAATTATCAACATCTAAGGATTTTTCAGATCAAGTTGGTATCAAAGAAAAATTGGGAAGTATTTTGCAAGCGAATGCTTACAAGAGCCAAACTCAAACTTGTTAAAGGAAAACTTGCAAGTTATAAGTATGAAATTGGAAAGAAATTTCGATGACATAAGATGGCTTCGAAAAAGGGAGAAGAAGAATATCATCCCATGAGTCCTGAAGAGATCAAAGCTATGCTTCAATCACTAAAAGAAAAAATAGATCAGTTAGAATGAAGAGTTCAAAATCCCACAAGCGAAGAATCTTCGATAAAAGGAGAAGGAGGAGGTGAAGGCATTGGACCTTCAAATTCCCCTTCATCCTCCTCATCATCGGTTTCTTCTTAAGCAAGTAAACATTCTTCTCATCGAAAGAAGTCCTCTAATAAGTCTAAGCATAATATTCCATTACCAAAATTGGATGTTAATTTCAAGTTTTTGATCTACGATGGAGAATTGAATGCTGAGAAATTAGACAATTGGATCAAGCAAATAGAGGTATATTGTAGGGTTCAAAATATCATGGACGAGGCTGCAAAGATACAACTAGCTTCTCTTTAACTAAGTGGAACTACCTTAATATGGTGGGAGAGTAATATGCAAGTTGATCTAGTTCAAAAGGGTAAAGCAATATATTCTTAGGATAGGCTTACTAAGGCTGTAAGGAAACAATTATATCCACTGGCACATACACAGATGAAAATGATCGAGTGGAAGCATCTGAGACAGGGTAAAGGCCATAATATTCAAGTATATACACAAGAATTCAAAAAGAAGGAATTATCCCTAGGAATTCCATTGTATACTCATGAAACTCTTCTGAAGTATATTGGTGGCATGCACTCATATATTCGTCGCACTATTCTAATGTTTATCCCTGCTAGCATTGACAAGGTGTCAGTACAAGCTACACATCTAAAGGCTAGTAAGGGTAAGCATGCGAGTGAAGATAAGAAGCAATTCCAGTTAGAGAAGAAACTGAAAGGTAAATGGAAGAGTAATAAATCAGCCACATTGAAGCAAGTTGAGGGAAGACCTACATGTTCCCACTATAAGAAAAAAGGACGTGAGGAATCACAGTGATGGAATCTCCATCCAAATCTACAACTGAATAAATTCAAGGATAAATGGAAGCATAAGACTGTTGCATCATCTCATCGGGATCTAGGGTCAGATTTCATAAATGAATCTAATATCATGGCCATAGGAAGCAAAGATATATCAGCTATCAATTCAAATTATTCACTTCAATCTGCTAAGATAGAAAGTGATATCAGAAGAAAAGGAGCGATATTTTTCATCTCAGAGATATAGTCCAGCATACAAAGGCAGATACTTTATTTGACAGTGGATCTCAAGTTAATCTAATATCTGAAGCAATTGTTAAGAAGATGGGATTGAAGATGACACCTCATAAAAATACATATTCATTAGGTTGGGCGTGTGATGATGCTAAGTTGCAGGTAACAAAACAGTGTAAGATCAAGTTTGCAATTATAGCTAAGTTATTTGACAAGGTTGAGTTAGATGTTGTGCCACTTGAAATTTGTGGCATTGTCTTGGGAAGTTCATATCTATTTGACAGGAAGGTTGTGTTCTATCGCGAAGAAAATAAATATCACCTTCTCAAGGATTGAATATATTTTCATAGCTCATAGCATCAAAACTAATGTTTCTTTAGTGAGCATAGGGAAAATGAAGAGACTCGTGAACGCAAGTAAATCTTTTATTCTCATGGTATTGAAATAGAAAGAAGAAGATATAACAGATGTTATAACAGGTTGTGATCCAAATCATAAACATGAATTGATCAACATCATATCTAATTATGATGAGTTATTTCAAGAACCTACAAGATTCCTCCTAAAATATATGTTGAACATGAAATATATTTGCAGCAAGATGTTCCTCTTTCGAACATTGAAATGTACAGGTCATCAGTAATCGAGAATGCATAAATCAAGAAGCAAGTTCAGGAGTTGCTCGATAAAGGAATCATCAAACCAAGCTCCTATCTATGTGGTTTTCCTATTGTTTTAGTTCCAAAGAAAGATGGTACGTGGAATATGTGTATTGATTTTCAATCCTTGAACAAGATTACAATAAAGAACCATTATCCTTTCCTAGAATAGATGATCCATTAGATCAATTGAATAAATTTGTGTATTTCACTAAGTTGGACTTGAGAAGTGGTTACCATTAGATCAGAATTGTAGAAGGCGACATATGGAAAACTGCTTTTAAGACCAAGCAAAGTTTGTTTGAATGGTTTGTTATATCATTTGGGTTATGTAACACACCATCAACCTTTATGAGGGTGATGAATGATGTGTTCAGACCCTATATAAATGATTTTGTTGTTGTCTATTTAGATAACATATTGATATTTAGTCGAAGATGGGAACATCATATAAAGCATGTCAAGACAGTCCTTAAACTCTTAAAGAAGGAGAAGTTGGATACCAATTTATCTAAATGTGAATTTGGAAAAAATTCTCTGGTATATTTGGGTTATATTGTAGGGAATGGTCAATTAAAGATAGATCCTGCAAAAGTAGAAGTCATTGTGAAATGGCCCAAGACAACTATTGCCACCGAAGTCAAGAGCTTCTTAGGAGCAGTATAGTACTGGAGGAAATTTATTTCTAATTTCTCACACATAGTAGCACCTATACATGCATTAACAAGTGTTAAACATGTCTTCAATGGGGAGGCAAGAAACAAAAATCCTTCGATACATTGAAGGAAAAGATAAGCACCACATCAGTTTTGGCATTGCCATATCTACAATATCCATTTGAGATTCAAACTAGTGCAAGAGGATATGCCATGGGCAATATCTTGATGCAACGAGGTAAACCTATATGTTATCATTCTGAGACTTTCACTCAAGTTGTGAATAACTATCCAACATATGATAAGGAATTGTATGTGTTAGTACAAAGTGTAAAGAAACAAAAGCATTAATTAATGGGAAAGGAAACAATAATTTGTACAGATCATCAACCATTATAGTATTTGCAGTCACAAACCAAGCTACAATAGTCACGAAACTTCAAGTGGATGGGTTTTATACAACAATTTCATTTCGTAATCAAGTATAAGAAGGGTATTCATAACAAGGTTGTAGATATGTTATCAAGACCAGTAATTAATGCATCTACAATACTCAGGTATAATCCTTTAGCACATGAAATCTATGCAGAACAATATGCTAGGGAGGATGATTTTAAAGAATTATATGATGCATTAACTCATGACAATCATCAACCATATTATTATATGCATGACAATGTATTATATAATCTTGGAAAACTATATATAGCAAGAGATGAAAGGGTAAATGTAATCAAAGAAGCTCATACATCTCTCATCTCTGGTCATTTCAGGGTTCGTAATAAAGTTGCATAGTTACAAAGGTATTGTTATTGGCCTTGAATGAACGAGACAATTTCCAAGTATATCAAAGGGTGTGTCATGTGTGCCACAAGTAAGCCTAGAAACCGAAAGATGGGATTATATACACCACTTTTGGTACCTTCAGATCCATGGGAAAGTATCTCCATGGACTTTGTAGGGGGTTTGTAGATGTACAGGACATGTCATGATTATCTATATGTCGTGGTGGATAGATTCGACAAGATGTGTATTATAATTCCATGCAAGAAACAGGTCACGGCTGAACAAACAACACATATGTTATTTGCTATTGTATGGGTTCATTTTGGACTTCCTACATCTATAATATTAGATCAAGACTCTCCCTTTTTGGGAAATTTTTGGTCTCATTTATGGGAGCTAATGGACACTAAGTTGAATAAGAGCACGTATTTTTGTCCGCGGACAGATGGAAAGACAGAGGTAGCAACTCGCCTCCTCAAGTCATTTAGGTAAATGTCAACAATTCAGTCTGGGGGCATAAAATCCAAATCGAGCAGATAATGGAGTTTTGTAAGCTCCTACATGTCTATTTTACCAAGGCACACATGACCACGCTACACACAATTTACCAGCACAGTGTTCTTGAAAATCGACCTCTTGTTCAGAAATTGCACTATGCCTCATTGAGAAAAACCCTAGTGTTGAAGATCCTCCAACAAATGATTTTTCAGGAAATGAAATGATAGGAGAGAGGCCCCACTAGCTAAAACTCGATGCCTCAGATCCAAAGAAACTGACAGTTCGTCCATATTAGTCTCGATTTGAGTTTTATCATGAGTTTCATCTTGCATCGTCAATCCATTCAAGGACAAGTTGGAAATACACCTAGACCTAAACCATGACCATGACATAGACCATGACCTGGACCTATATCACGACATAGACCATGACTTAGAACATGGAAAAACAAGGTAAGGCAAGACAAGGAAATGTCTTGTTATAGGTCTAGGTCTAGGTATGGAAATGCAAGGAAAGGAAAAGAAAGGCAAGCGAAGGCAAGACATGACAAGGCTAAGCAAAGCTAGAAATGGCAAAGCAAGGCAAGGTCTAGGTCCTCATAAATCCTATTAATAATGATAATCCATGTTTCACAACTATGAATATACCTTAGATATATGAATAAAGAGAGCTTATGTTATGACATTGAAATTTATTTTTATGTAAGATAGATGGGATAACAAGTTATAGAATTACATTCTTAATGAATCCTTTGATCGTAATTTTTACACATTAATCTTGTTCATTTAGTACAAGCATTATTTTTTTTATGAAAAAAAAAAGGTATGATACTTGAATGCCATGGATTTTTTATTAAATTAATGTGATAACAAATTCTCTCTAATGATGAAAATAACTATATTTTTACAAACAATTAGTTTTATGAATATCATAATGAAAGTACCTTTTAAATGAATTGTGGTTAGTCAAGGCAAGACATGGCATGGAAAGGAAAGTAAATGTAAAGCATGGCATGGCAAGGCAAGACATGCCTTGGCGAGGCAAGGCATGGCATGGCAAGGTATGTCATGGCAAGCTAAGACAATGCAAGGAATGGCATGTCATGACATGGCAAGAAAAGTCATGGATTGGAAAGGAAAGGCATGGCATGTAAAGGAAATGAAAGGCATGGCATGGCAAGGCATGGCATCGCAAGGAATGGCATGGCATCACAAGGCATGGCATGGCATGGAAAGGCATGGAATGGCAATGCAAGTCATGGCATGGCATGACATGGAAAGGAAAGGCATTGCATGGAAAGGTAATGCAAGGCATGGCATGGAAAGGCAAGGCAATGCAAGGCATGGCATGGCATGGAAAGGCATGGCATGACAAGGCATGGCAAGACATGGCTTCGAAAGGCAATGCATGGCATGGAAAGGAAAGGCAAGGCATGGCATGAAAATGAAAGGCATGGAAATGCATGGCATGGGATGGAAAGGCAAGGCATGGCATGG
>SNQJ01S0070943.1:37560-47991 GCA_010110895.2 Picea sitchensis
TTTTGATTAAGTTGATGGTGATTTTGTAATAGGAAATTCTAATGGTTGTTTTTCTTTTAGTAATAAATTATATAAAAAAAAAGTGGATAAGAAAATTATTAATATTAATATTACTTAGATTAATTAGAGAAAAGAAAAGTGTACATTCTCAAAGTATAATCTAAACCTGTAATAAATAAAAAAATTCTTATTGTTGGAACTAATGGAGGAAAATTAGTATATTTGACTTAAAATCCAATAAAACTTATTTTTGATTTTGATGGAATTGTAAATATTATATGTTTTCATAACACAATTTAGTTGTAGTATGGGTATTCAAGGGTGTTGAATCCATTTTTGCATTAAAAACAAAAAAATCATCAATCCAAATTGCAATTGTGACAAAAATTACCTAACCATATTTTATTTATGTTAAATAATAAAGGTCAAATTCATAGAACATTTAACATTCTTCATAGTCTATATGTTAAACCAGCTACACTTTTATATGATCTCAAAAAACACATGGTTCAACATTTTTTGATTGAGGATTCTCTATGTCTGTCAAAAAGCATATAAGTTAATATTTGGGTCATGAACTTAACCCATCTCCTATCAAATATGTTAAACCATTTGCATTTGAATATCATACATTTGAAGGACTTGTCCAAATCAATAATCCAAATGCTACCTTCATATTCTACTTGGCATGGAATTTGGTTTTTTTTCTTTTGAACATGTACAAATCGTTTGATCAAATGTAACTAACACTCTATTATGGGTGAGTGCACAGAGTTGGTGGATGGAAAGTGGAAAGGGGGTCAATAGGAATGAGTGTGCATTCTCAAGAATGTGCATGAGTTCTTAATCCTATAGGTTTGGTAAGGCCCGAACCTTGAATAAGATTTCCACGTAGGTTCGTCAACAGGAACATGCACGTGTTCCTGTTGTGCCCTTTTTTTAAGGACCGCAGGTGCATTTTGTTCTCATTTGCACACTGTGCCTCATGAATTTCCTACATTGATAAATAAAAGAGGACAACTAAAGAAGAAGCAAATCCCAAGATCTTGCCACCATGTCCATCACAAGAAAGGTATGGTTGATTTTTTGTCATTTCCTTTCTTGGATTTGCAAAAATACAAAAAAAAAAATAGTCATAGTTTATGGATGTAAATCCCAATGGCATTGAAAACTTATTAGCAAGCTTCACTACACATAATTAATATTTGAATGTAAATCTCTCAACAATTCACCAATCTTGTATAGGTTTTTTTCAAGTTCATTGTAAAGATAACACATAGTTTTTCTTTGTTTTACACAAAATTATGTCAATGATTTTGTTGGGATAAAATGACATTGTTGTTTGTAATACCTTAGTGATAATTCCACTTATTAAATTGCCTTATTAGATTGCAGTATATATTATAAAATGGAACCCGATGACAATGTAAATCACCCACCAACAGACCAAGGAGAGAAAAACCCTACCCCAACCCACCAAAACCACCCAATCTAAACACTGAAATTGATGAGAGGTTGGCTAAAATAAGAACACTTGTAGAAAAATTAAGGGGCACCAAAGAACCAAGAAAAATGTCCTTGGCTACTTATTTGGATGTCATTGTGAGGTCCATTGCAAGTACCCAAGGGGAATTGACTTATATTTATGAGAATAGAGAAAGAATGTTTGAGTACTACAACATTGGATTGGATAGAAACCAATTCAGATACTTGGATAGGTGGTATAGAAACGCATTTGTATTAACCGGTGTATCCATCCACAAATTAGTCAAAACTCGATGGATAGGTGGTATATGGTATTTGATAAACCTCCATGCAATAACATGGAGGTGCCCTTATATTTTTTGAGAAAATTGTGGGCTGAATTTATTTTGGGTTTGCATGTCAACTACTTTTCCATGGGTGAGTTCCATGGGGTGGGTCAAGGGTACACATAGAACCGAGAGCATTCCAGGTGCGATCCCATGTTAGGTCCTCATTACCCCCAAGCAAAGGTTTGGCCCCCGTTCCCAATATCCTCCTGTTGCAGAGATCTTACAACAGGTACAATGAGTTATTTCATCATTGAATCGGAGCCTAGTGCAACATGGAACCTTTGTTTCATTATCTTGGTAGGAGGTGCATATCGATGACATTGATAGAGGGGTTGAAGCTTCACTGTGCATAACAGAGATTAGTGAGGAGAGGGCACATGAACATAACAGTTGTCCATGTGAACCACAAAGATGCTCGAGCTGCGAGAAGACCTACTATGGGCCAATGGAGGCCAGTGGACAACATAGCTTCATGGAGGAGGTTAGTATCTTAACCATCACTATGTTATTAACCATTATATATTTATTTTATATTATGTTTATTTATATAGATATTTTATTGTATGTTGTTTTGTAGTTGTTATGTCCATGTAGTAGACCCTATATGCCCATGGATGCATCACTACCTATCTCCACCACTGATGTAGTAGTAGAGGCATCCTACTCATTGGGCGCACCCCATACACATGTATGTGTCACATTTGATAAATTCACCATAGTCATTTCGTTATTTTATGGCATCCTCAAATTTCTAATGTTCTTGTGTTTCTATAGGATGTGGGACCAGGCGTTGCCATGGAATGTCCATCTGGGATGGACAAGTCACCCACACCAAAAGTATCATGTGTCGAGTTAAATATCATTTAAATATCAAATTTTGTGTGTTTATGTTTTTGAGTTTTACTATTTGGTACTAATAGTTCAATATTATTAATATGTATGCAAGTTGTAGACATATTCACTAGTTATAGTACTACTACACTCCCTGGGTACCTAGGATATGCTTCTAGGTTAGCTTACACTAGGCCAAGGGAGCTCTCATCACTTATACAGGATGTAGAGGTCCACCGCTGCCCACCCACAACATTTGTGTCATTACGTGCATCATCAGTGGATTCGCCCACAGGCCACCCATTCGCACCACCTCTTCCATCACATCCATCCACATTGGATGCACCCATATGCCACCCACCCCTACCACCATTTCCATCGGTCCCACCCAATGAGGTTGCCACAGTAGAGGTTGCCTCAGAGCAGGTTGTACAATCGAGCACTCCACCTACCAACAACTCTCCATCGAGGTCCGACATATTTACGATGATATAATGTGTTGATGATAATTTTTTATGTATCATGAAGTTTATTTTACACATATTTGTTTAATTTTCTTGATTTGATCATTGTAACTGATGCATGGTGGCATTGTTGAGATATTGGGGTCATAGAGGAGGGTAACACCCTCATGATTTTCAGTAGCATATGTAGTGAGTTGTCTTAGGTTAAATTACAAAGTATCATTTTGTAAGTCTTTTAATTCATTGAGGAAAAAATTTATAACAATATTTTTTCTCTGTGCAGTCTTCGGAGCGATGAAGCATGCCCAAGCCTAGAACCACGCAAGGTGCTTCCTCAAGCAAGAGAAGAAAGATAGATTTTTAGGATGCTCCTGAGGGTGGCGGGGGTGGCAGTGGTCAATGCTTGACCAATTACTACCATTTTGTATATAGATCACTTGTTGGAGCATGCTTTTTTGGATACGTTTTGTGAATCACGCATAAGCGAATGACACTACATTTTGGAAAAGAAGCAACGTGGGAGAAAATCAACTAGCGCATTATCAAGAGTCAGCGTGCAATAAACGAGAGTTAGTTACTAAGTTTTGGAACTTTTTGTCCACATTGTAATGGGTTGATCTAGGAGGATTTGGGCATGATTATAGAGGTTCAGAAAGATCTGGAACATCCACAAAGGTCCAGAATGGTTCAAAAATGATCAAAATTAAAATTCTTCAAACTGTCCCAAAACATGTCATCATTGTCTAGAGATCGGTGATATCTTTCCAGCGGCATAAATTTCACCTCAAACAGAGTTCATATGCAAAAGTTATGAGCAGTCAAAGTTCCAATCAACCCTAGCAAAAAGTCAAAGGTCAAAGTACTTGGGAAAATAAAGAGGTGAGATGTGTCACCACTACAAGGGTGACACGTGTCACCTAATTGGCAGCTGAATGGGTAGATTGTACCTCTAGGTGGATGAATGGCAGGTTGACAAGTGGCAGACAATTGGTTCAATAAAATGTTGACATGTGGCATTGGAGAGCCAATGAGAGGCTGCCATGTGGCAGCTTCCCATTGGCCTATAATGGATAATGCATATTAAAAAGTATGTAGTCGACGGGGGTCGAATCCATGACCTCCATAACTTCCATAATCCTTAACAAATCCCTCCATACCAACGTGCCACCACAATACTACTTGATATCTATATGGAAATCAACATATTTAACTTTATATTAAAGTTGCAATGGGCGGCCAAAGGGATGAGGACCTAATCCCTCGACCCTTGGCCCTTGGTCTATGTATATACCATGTAACTGACACAAGGGATATCACAACTTTCGCGCAGGATTTAATGGATTCACGCAGGGATATCACAACTTTCACGCATGGAGGTTTGTTTAAGCTATATACTATATATTGTATATATATAACCTATTACAAAAAAAAAAAACACAAAGGTCATGGGAAGTATAACCCCTGACCTATATTTTATATGCCACATATTTTAACCAATAATCCATGGATATGACTTGTTAAAACAAACCAATGAATTTTTAATTAAATGATGTTGCGGGGTAGCATGAAGTGCATATTTGGTTATAAACCAACCAAACTATATTTAGATGCCTACCACAAGTTACGAAATATGGTTAAGGGGGCGTGCCCTATTTAATGGTGCACAACCCAAGGATTGTACACAATTAATGCAGAGAGTACTATGGACATTCGTGCATGAGGGTACACAATTTTTTAGGCCACACTGTAAAGCATGTCGAGGGGTACCTTGACGGAATTTCAAGTATTTTATATCAATTTGGCATGCTTTTTCACCAAGAATTCAAGGTACACTCATTTTCTTCATTTGAGAAACATTTAAAAAGGTCATTGTAAAACACAAGTGTTTGAGCATTAATATAAAAAGTCTCTATTGGAAGTGGACCCGGAGAAAATGGGTGAACTCCACTTTTTCCAACTTGAGTATGAGATTATATTATTGTTTTTCATTTCAAGTTCAAATATTTGCAACTCATTTATCACTAAAGTGGATTTGGTTAGATAAGTTCTTCACATGTAATTTGCAAAACAGTCAAGCGATCATTTTATTTAGAATATCAAGTAGATGTTTATGTGTATTTAAAATTCTCAACATCTAAGGATTTTTCGAATCAAGTTGGTATCAAAGAAAAATTGGAAAGTATTTTGCAAGTGAATGCTTACAAGAGCCAAACTCAAACTTGTTAAAGGAAAAATTGCAAGTTATAAGTATGAAATTGGAAAGAAATTTTGATGACATAAGATGGCTTCGAAAAAGGGAGAAGAAGAATATCATCCCATGAGACATCAAGAGATCAAATCTATGCTTCAATCACTAAAAGAAAAAATAGATCAGTTAGAACGAAGAGTTCAAAATCTTGCAAGTGAAGAATCTTCGATAAAAGGAGAAGGAGGAGGTGAAGGCGGTGGACCTTCAAATCCCCCTCCATCCTCCTCATCATTGGTTTCTTCTTAAGAAAGTAAACGTTCTTCTCATCTAAAGAATTCCTCTAATAAGTCTAAGCATAATATTCCATTACCAAAATTGGATGTTAAGTTCAAGTTACTGATCTACGATGGAGAATTGAATGCCGAGAAATTAGACAATTGGATCAAGCAAATAGAGGTATATTGTAGGGTTCAAAATATCATGGACGAGGCTGCAAAGATACAATTAGCTTCTCTTTAACTAAGTGGAACTACCTTAATATGGTGGGAGAGTAATATGCAAGTTGATCTAGTTCAAAAGGGTAAAGCAATATATTCTTAGGATAAGTTTACTAAGGCTGTAAGGAAACAATTATATCCACTGGCACATACACAGATGAAAATGATTGAGTGGAAGCATCTGAGACAAGGTAAAGGCCATAATATTCAAGTATATACACAAGAATTCAAAAAGAAGGAATTATCCCTAGGAATTCCATTGTATACTTATGAAAGTCTTCTGAAGTATATTGGTGGCATGCACTCATATATTCGTCGCACTATTCTAATGTTTATCCCTACTAGCATTGACAAGGTGTTAGTACAAGCTACACATCTAAAGGCTAGTAAGGGTAAGCATGTGAGGGAAGATAAGAATCCATTCAATTTCGAGAAGAAACTGAAAGGTAAATGGAAGAGTAATAAATTAGCCACATTGAAGCAAGTTGAGGGAAGACCTACATGTTCCCACTATAAGAGAAAGGGACGTGAGGAATCACAGTGATGGAATCTCCATCCAAATCTACAACTGAATAAATTCAGGGAGAAATGGAAGCATAATACTGTTGCATCATCTCATCGGGATCTAGGGTCAGATTTCATAGATGAATCTAATATCATGGCCATAGGAAGCAACGATATATCAGCTATCAATTCAAATTATTCACTTCAATCTGCCAAGATAGAAAGTGATATCAGAAGCAAAGGAGCGATCTTTTTCATGTCAGAGTTATAGTCAAGCATACAAAGGCAAATACTTTATTTGACAGTGGATCTCAAGTTAATCCGATATCTGAAGCAATTGTTAAGAATATGGGATTGAATATGACACCTCATAAAAATACATATTCATTAGGTTGGGTGTGTGATCATGCTAAGTTGCAGGTAACAAAACAGTGTAAGATCAGGTTTGCAATTATAGCTAAGTTATTTGACAAGGTCGAGTTATATGTTGTGCCTCTTGAAATTTGTGGCATTGTCTTGGGAAGTTCATATCTATTTGACAGGAAGGTTGTGTTCTATCGCAGAGAAAACAAATATCACATTCTCAAGGATGGGGTTGAATATATTTTCATAGCTCATCGCATCAAAACTAATGTTTCTTTAGTGAGCATAGAGAAAATGAAGAGACTCGTGAATGCAAGTAAATCTTTTATTCTCATGGTATTGAAATAGAAAGAAGAAGATATAACAGATGTTATAATAGGTTGTGATCCAAATCATAAACATGAATTGATAAACATCATATCTAATTATGATGAGTTGTTTCAAGAACCTACAAGATTCCTCCTAAAAGATATGTTGAACATGAAATATATTTGTAGCAATATGCTCCTCTTCCGAACATTGAAATGTACAGGTCATTAGTAATCGAGAATGCATAAATCAAGAAGCAAGTTCAGGAGTTGCTCGATAAAGGAATCATCAGACCAAGCTCCTATCTGTGTGGTTCTCCTATTGTTTTAGTTCCAAAGAAAGATGGCACGTGGAATATGTGTATTGATTTTTGAGCCTTGAACAAGATTACGATAAAGAACCGTTATCCTCTTCCTAGAATAGATGATCCATTAGATCAATTGAGTAAATTTGTGTATTTCACTAAGTTGGACTTGAGAAGTGGTTACCATTAGATCATAATTGCAGAAGGCGACATATGGAAAACTTCTTTCAGGACCAAGCAAAGCTTGTTTGAATGGTTTGTTATATCATTTGGGTTATGTAACACACCATCAACCTTTATGAGGGTGATGAATGATGTGTTCAAACCCTATATAAATGATTTTTTTGTTGTCTATTTAGATAACATATTGATATTTAGTCAAAGATGGGAACATCATATAAAGCATGTCAAGACAGACCTTGAACTCTTAAAGAAGGAGAAGTTGTATACCAAGTTATCTAAATGTGAATTTGGCAAAAATTCTCTGGTATATTTGGGTTATATTGTAGGGAATGGTCAATTAAAGATAGATCCTGCAAAAGTAGAATTCGTTGTGAAATGGCCCAAGACAACTACTACCATCGAAGTCAAGAGCTTCTTAGGAGCAGTATAGTACTGGAGGAAATTTATTTCTAATTTCTCGTACATAGTAGCACCTATACATGCATTAACAAGTGTTAAACATATCTTCAATGGGGAGGCAAGCAACAAAAATCCTTCGAGACATTGAAGGAAAAGATAAGCACCACACCATTTTTGGCATTGCCATATCTACAACAACCATTTGAGATTCAAACTGGTGCAAGAGGATATTCCATGGGCACAATCTTGATGAAAAGAGGTAAACCTATATGTTATCATTCTGAGACTTTCACTCAAGTTGTGAATAACTATCCAACATATGATAAGCAATTGTATGTGTTAGTACAAAGTGTAAAGAAATGGAATCATTACTTAATGGGAAAGGAGACAATAATTCATATAGATCATCAGCCATTACAGTATTTGTAGTCACAAACCAAGCTACAATAGTCACGACACTTCAGGTGGATGGGTTTTATACAACAATTTCATTTGGTAATCAAGTATAAGAAGGGTATTCATAACAAGGTTGTAGATATGTTATCAAGACCAGTAATTAATGCATCTACAATACTCAAGTATAATCCTTTAGCACATGAAATATATGCAGAACAATATGCTACAGAGGATTATTTTAAAGAATTATATGATGCATTAACTTATGACAATCATCAACCATATTATTATATGCATGACAATGTATTATATAATCTTGGAAAACTATGTATACCAAGAGATGAAAGGGTAAATGTAATCAAAGAAGCTCATACATCTCTCGTCTCTGGTCATTTCAAGGTTCGTAAGAAAGTTGCATAGTTACAAAGGTATTGTTATTGGCCTTGAATGAAGGAGACAGTTTCCAAGTATATCAAAGGGTGTGTCATGTGTGCCCAAGTAAGCCTAGAAACTGAAAGATGGGATTATATACACCACTTTTGGTACCTTCAGAGCCATGGGAAAGTATCTCCATGGACTTTGTAGGGGGTTTGTAGATGTACAGGACATGTCATGATTATCTATATGTCGTGGTGGATAGATTTGACAAGATGTGTATTATAATTCCATGCAAGAAACAGGTCACATCTAAACAAACAACACATATGTTCTTTGTTATTGTATGGGTTCATTTTGGACTTCCTACATCTATAATATTAGATCAAGACTCTCACTTTTTGGGAAATTTTTGGTCTCATTTATGGGAGCTAATGGACACTAAGTTGAATAAGAGCACGTATTTGTGTCCGCGGATAGATGGAAAGACAGAGGTAGCAACTCGCATCCTCAATTCATTTAGGGAAATGTCAGCAATTCAGTCTGGGGGCATAAAATTCAAATCGAGCAGCATAATGGAGTTTTCTAAGCTTCTACATGTCTATTTTACTAAGGCACACATGACCACGCTACACACAATTTACCAGCACAATGTTCTTGAAAATCGACCTCTTGTTCAAAAATTGCACTATGCCTCATTGAGAAAAACCCTAGTGCCAAAGATCCTCCAACAAATGATTTTTCAGGAAATGAAATGATAGGAGAGAGGCCCCACTAGCTAAAACCCGATGCCTCGGATCCAAAGAAATTGACAGTTCGTCCATATTAGTCTCGATTTGAGTTTTATCATGAATTGCGTCTTGCCTCGTCAATCCATTCAAAGACAAGTTGGAAATAGACCTAGACCTAAACCATGACCATGACATAGACCATGACCTAGACCTATACCATGACATAGACCATGACCTAGACAATGACTTAGAACATGGAAAAACAAGGCAAGGCACGACAAGGAAATGTCTTGTTATAGGTCTAGGTCTAGGTATGGAAATGCAAGGAAAGGAAAAGAAAGGCAAGCGAAGGCAAGACATGACAAGGCTAAGAAAAGCTATAAATGGCAAAGCAAGGCAAGGTCTAGGTCTAGGTCCTCATAAATCCTATTAATAATGATAATCCATGTTTCACAACTATGAATATACCTTAGATATATGAATAAAGAGAGCTTATGTTATGACATTGAAATTTATTTTTATCTAAGATAGATGGGATAACAAGTTGTAGAATTACATGCTTAATGAATCCTTTGATCATAATTTTTACACATTAAACTTGTTCATTTAGTACAAGCATTATTTTTTTTATGAAAAAAAAAGGTATGATACCTGAATGCCATGGATTTTTTATTAAATTAATGTGATAACAAATCCTCTCTAACAATGAAAATAACTATATTTTTACAAACAATTAGTTTTATGAATATCATAATGAAAGTACCTTTTAAATGAATTGTGGTTAGCCAAGGCAAGGCATGGCATGGAAAGGAAAGGAAATGCAAGGCATGGCATAGCAAAGCAAGACATGACTTGGCAAGGCAAGGCATGGAATGGCAAGGTATGTCATGGCAAGCCAAGACAATGCAAGGAATGGCATGTCATGACATGGCAAGAAAATTCATGGCTTGGAAAGGAAAGGCATGGCATGTAAAGGAAATGAAAGGCATGGCATGGCAAGGCATGGCATCGCAAGGCATGGCATGGAAAGGAAAGGCATGGCATAGCAAGGCATGGCATGGCAATGCAAGGCA
>SNQJ01S0070943.1:65504-77170 GCA_010110895.2 Picea sitchensis
CGCTCCATTCGTGTCTTCGTACAAGAAATTCCATGACCTCGGCTGCAAATGGGAGGATGATAATACAACCCTATGTGCTAACAATAATAATGCAAGTGCAAGCCACTGGTGGGATGAGGCCGTGGCCTGGACACTGACCAAAAAACAGAGGGAATATTACAGGTGGGTGAATAGCAAATACTTGATCTACGATTACTGCCATGATCAGTCTCGCTACTCCATTAAACCAGTGGAATGCTCAGTTGCTCCCTGGGACTGAACATCATGATCACACTATCTCATCTCTTCTCTGATGGTTTAAAACAGGAAGCTAGAGATCTGTATTAGGGTACTCATAGACTATAGTCAGCTTCCTTCGCTAGCAAGCTTCTTCTGGAATTACTGCCATATTGTGTTACTGGAGTAGTCATAGTCAAGTAATAGTGTAATAGTGTAGGGTTTGACTTTTAGGATGATTGCGATTACCTTGATCTGTACAAATAATTCGTACACAGAAATTACGTTGCTATCTTGTACAGATTAGACTTTTGTGGATACGCTGTATGGGATCGGCTCATAAAAATTCTACTGTTAGAGCTTTGTATTTATTTGGAAATGGATCAGTATGCTTCACATTTGCGGCTCCAGTCATTTCGCTCCTGTTACCTATTATTGAGGCTCAAATGGACTGTCAATAATGCAATGAATCACCATGCATTATGTGTTTATCATCCAACTTAGCTTCACCTCTTCAATCATTATGGAGCGCTCAATAAACAAGTTTATCAGTTCCCGAATAATTGGTTTTCTGTCATGCCATGTTTTACAAAGTATCATTGTTGTTGAACAAATCAAGTTTGTTTTCTTGCCATGTTTGACACGGTATTATTATTTTGGTGGGCAGACAATTATTCCGTTGCAGTTCATATGAATGTATATATATATCACAGAAGGATTTGGATTTGGCATGTTGTTTATTGTTCAGATTCAATGTGTTTATTTTGTGTTATGTGATAAAGAGTAGTTTTGCTTTGTTAATAATTATGTTAAAAATGTTATTAATTTAAATGAAATTTTCAAACATATATGTTTATGAACGTCCATAAAATATTGTTCATCCCTTTTTTATGCATTTGTATTTATCACATTTTTTCATTTTCTTTGTGATGTCTCTGAAGCCCCCACCAACCGTTAGATCGAGGGAAGAATTCGGGAGTAATGTGAGTCATTAGATCAAGCAGTGGAAGGATAGTGTAAGCACTTCGACACGTATAACTACAAGGGAGTTGAACAAATTTAGAGTTGTAATATCCCGGAGTACCAAAAACTCGAAGACCCTTGATCTAAGATCCTTCATGATCTTTCTAGATTGTCTGATCGTTGGGAAACACGGTGAAAAGGGAGATTAAGTCACAATTGTCAGTTTCACAAAGATTAAATCATAGTCGTTGATCGTGGTCTTTCAACATCGACCCTTTGGACGTAAAGAAATTTGAGTCGGCTAGAAATCCCAAAGGCCGAAATAGAGAAATCACGCAGACTGTCGATCTAAGATCCCTTCGGGACCTTTCTCAACCGGTTGATCAAGAAGTCTAGAGCAATGATCCAAGAGGGAGAAATGTGGTAGAAGATGACACATGGCCCATTCAACTGGTGACAAGTGTCTCCATTTGGCACATAAGGTCTGTGAGAGTCATGAATCAAGGTGACACATCGCTCCACATCATCAGGTCCACATCAGCAGGACCACGTCAACAATGGGTGACATGTGGCACACATACCGTGGGTCTACATCACCAAAGGAGAAGTATGGTCATTTGGCGCTGAACATTCCGAGAGTAAAAGAGTTTGAATCGGTAGAAACTTTCGAAGGTCGAAATCACGAAATAACGTTGGTCGTTAATCTAAGATCCTCCAAGATATTTCTTATCCGTCTGATTGAGTTTAGTGAAAGGATAGGGTAAGTGTGGATAATCCACTCAACTCTTGATTGAAACCAAATCGTTGATCGGTGAAAACCCCAAAAATGACTAAGTATGGTTCATTATGGAGGTAGCAGAGATGGGGGTGCATTTTTATGACAACAGAGATGAAAAAGAAGACATGTGAGCCCGTGAGTCCGCTGGTCCGAGAACCCACTATATAAAATAATTATAAGTAGAATTCAATTTGTAGATGGCAGATACAAAGGTGCATTTTGATGACAACGGAGATGAAAATGAAGACATGTGAACCCACGCATTCGATGGTCCAGAATTCCAAATTTGAACTGTTAGACCTGTTAACTAGGACGATAAACAACTTACAAAGGATTTGAATTCTTTTAAGTTAAAATCAACTATTAAATGTCAGCATTATTGTTAAAATTAAATGAAAATGTGCAATGGTTCATCGTCAAAAGAAACAATGGTTCAATCTTATACCTATTGAAATACTATATAAACCATAAATCGTGGTAGAAAGAGAGTGTCTATGCAATCTACATCAAAAGATCAACAGCGGGAACAGATTCCAAGAAAGAAATTGTAAACATTTTTAGGTAGTGAGGGTGGTAGGGAGGAGCTCGGGAGGATTGTAGTCCTCTGCATGTTAAATCTTGTTTCACAAGGGAGTTGGTGCCTCCTAGAGTTGGTGCTCTGAAACAAGGGAGTTGGTGCATCCTAGAGTTGGTGCTTTGAAACAGGGGATTGGTGTTTCCTTGAGTTGGTGCTCAAAAGAAGAGAGATTGATGTCTCCTGCACATTGTAACTTGCACTTTTGTTATTGTTACATTTAGTTTTTGCTTCCGGTACATTCTTGTTGATCAAATGTTGTGATTAATAATTTTAATAATTAATTATTATTAAAAATATTAAGAAAAAAAACAATACAGATTCACCCCCCCCACTCTCAGTATAGGCCAATATTTCAACAATTGGTATTAGAGCGGGTTTTTTCACCACAATCTAAATTCTTGAGGGTAGATTCTGAGAAATCCAATGGATCGACAAGAAGAAATGTCCTCCAACAAAGCACCATTATTCAAAGAAAATGATTATGCATTTTAGATTATAAGGATGAAAATTTATCTAATGGCTCTTGGATGTGATGTTTGGCTATCTATGGTAAATGGTTACACTGCACCAACTACTGCACCTTCAAATGTTGCTGCAAATAAACTCTGCAATGATAATTCAAGGGTTGTTAATTCAATTATGGGTGGATTAGCAAACCCCATATTTGTAAAAGTAATGCATTGTAAATCAACAAAAGAAATTTGGGACAAACTTAAAATCATCCATGAAGGAGATGGAAAATTAAGAAAGCAAAACTTCAAACACACAGAGGGAAGTTTGAGAGTCTGAATATGAAAGAGGAAGAAAACATTGCAGAATATTTTCAAAGAGTGGATGAAATAGTCAATTCAATCAAAGCATTGGGAGAAGAGCTCAAAGACAATATTATTGTCCAAAAAGCGTTGAGATCATTACCAGTGAGATATGATGCCAAGGTTTCTACCTTGAAAGATCGAGAATACCTTAACAACTTTATGATAGATGAACTTCATGGGATTCTTATAGCCTATGAAATGAGAATCGGACAAGAAAAGTCATAAAAAAGGTAAACATCCTTCAAAATATCAAAAGCAATAAAGAACCATGAGCATGTGCCAAATGAAAATCACTTAGACATATCAGATGAAGAAGAGGCCAACTTTATAAGGAACTCAAGAAAGGGTCTGGAAAATACAAAGGGAAATTACCTTTCAAATTCTTCAACTGTGACAAAATTGGACACTTTGCTAACAAATGTCCCTATCCCAAACAAGAGGATAACGATGATGAAGAAGCTTACATTYARAAAGACCATAAAAAGGATAAAACCCAATACAAAAAGAAATTATACAAGAAAAATAAAAACTTCTACTCCAAAGAAGACAATAGTTCATCTGACATGAGTAAAGATGAAGAGTKAGRACATCTATTTATGGGTATAGAAACCCAAGATAATATTTCTAAAAATATTTTTGAGATTGAGGAAAACTTTGAGGTTGAAGRAGAAGTAGACCTAGAAGCAGAACTAATCARTGCTCTKGATGAACTTAGAAATTATAAAAATAAGAACAAGTTACTGAGGGGACAACTRCTAAAATTTTAAGAAGCACAACCATTAAGAGAAARGGAAGTTTCAAAAACCATCAAAGAATCARAGAAAATCATCATTGACCTGAAAAMTCAACTTCAAGAAGCCAAGAGAAATGAGGAAGTCTTGAATARACAACTCAATGAAAAACAACAAGATTGTAAGAAGCTAGAGACTGAAATTGTTTAAATAAAGAGGGAACTCGAGAAAGGAAACAACCAATCAAGATTTGAGAACARTTCAAAAATCTTGAATGAGATTCTTAATAGTCAAAGATCACCAAACAATAAGACGTGACTAGGATATGATCAAGATTCAACCTCTACAAAACAGAAGACTGACAAACAACCAATCAATTATACAGATGCTCTTAGAAGCCCCTTAAAAAGGGAATATAACAAGGGGAAGATGGTACCATTAAAGAGTGTTCCTAATAAACATAAATCAACACCCCCTACAAAAGAAAAATAATACAATGACCAGAAGGACTCCCCTTAATAGATATCAACATATCTTCCTTGGATAATGCTACTCTTGCAATAATTTTGGACATAAAAAATGCATTGTAAAGTCTATAGGAAGTACAATCCTAAAAATGTCCAAAGATATAAGAACAACAAGAATAATTAATTTGTTCTCTCCTTTACAAGATTACAATATTGAATGTCACAAGTGCAACAATTATGGTCATAAAACCAGTGAATGTAGATTGTCAATGCAATCCTTGAAGAAAAGTATTACCAACAATAAAGATAAAAAAGATATGGAAAGAAAAACATGTGGAAGAAAAGGTAACAGAATGTAAAGTAGCCATGTATGCCAAGAACAAAAAGTGTCAATGGCATATTGACAGTGGATGCTCTAAGCATATGACAGGAGATAAAAACAAATTTCTCAATCTGACAAAGAAGGAAAAAGGAAGTGGCATATTTGGAGATAATGTATCTTCCAAAATACTTGGAAAAGGCACAATCACTTTGGGAAAGAAGAAAATATGTTTTTGAAAATATGAAGCCCAATCTTCTAAGTGTAAACCAAATTTGTGATCAAGGACATATATTCATTTTTTACTCCCAGAAATGTGAAAACGGAAAGGAAGGATCAAGAAAATTAGTAGTTATTGCACCAAGAACCTCAAGTAATGTATATATTTTAGATATTGAAGAAGAAGAAGAATGCTACATGATTCATGTAGATGAAAGTTGGTTGTGGCACAAAAGAATGGGACACTTGAGATTTGACAATATGATCAAAGCTAGTAGAAAGGAAGTAGTGAAGGACATGCCAAAGGTTATAAAACCTTCAAACCATGTTTTTAATCATTGCCAACTTGGGAAGAAAGCGAGAGTCAGATTCAAGACAAAAGAATGCTCTACATCAAGACCCTTGGAGCTTGTTCACACTGACCTTTGTGGACCTACTAGGACTAGAAGTATACAAGGGGAACATTAATTCATGTTGATTATTGATGACTATACAAGGATGACTTGGGTACACTTCCTCAAAGAAAAATCAGAGGCATTTGAAAATTTTAAGGAATTCAAAGTGTACGTGGAGAATGAGACATATCTCAATATCAAAGGAAGCAGGCCAAAGCAAAAAGAAAGGCTATTTTGGGAAAGAAAGGTGTTAGCAACACTACTTGTCTTCGGCATAGGGATATCCGGGTCTGCATGTTGCACAAGAAGCGCCCAAGCGCAGCACACAGAAGAAATCCATTTCGGGCCCAGGTCAAGTGAGCGAGCGCTCCGATTTCAACGTTCAGGATGTATCCAAAGAATCAGATCAGCGGTGGGTGGGAAATTGCGATTAGAAAAGCTGCGCTAAGGTTAGCGCAATCGATAACGCCCATAGCATGTTCAGAAATGGATGACAGTCGTTCATCCCAAAGGGCACATGGCACGAGATCTGGTCACGTCGTCTTTTCGGCAGTCGTGAGTGCAAAGGGTGAAGGTTTTATGTCTTTGAACATCGCAAAACCTTGAACCCCGACAGCGCTGAAAGCGTCGAAACTGGGGCCCGTGACATCACAAAACACTTTCATCCATCTAGCTAAAGGGGACACCTAGCAGCAAATTGAGCCATCTCGGCGTTTCGCCCATCGCGAATCCAAGGCGCAAAGAGCGGCTTCGTTATATTCTGATGCGCGAGGTGCTGGGAGAGTCCCGAACCCGG
The DNA here is from genome assembly GCA_010110895.2 of Picea sitchensis. NCBI lineage: Eukaryota > Viridiplantae > Streptophyta > Pinopsida > Pinales > Pinaceae > Picea > Picea sitchensis. The sequence goes on from SNQJ01S0070943.1 coordinate 71,781, forward strand.
GCCCACAACAGCGTCGGGTGAGTTCAGGGCCGTCAGATCTCAGAGGGACGTGTGGCCCCAGATTGAGTCGTCTCGGCGTTTCGTTCATCGCGATTTCAAAGTGCAGGGATAGCCCCTTCATATTCACGAACGCCGAAAGCGCCTTGGGGATAAGCACGTGATCACAGTCCGTGGTCACTTGGGGAAAGAAAGGAGATGTGTAAAGAAGGCCAAAGGTGCCGAGTTCAGATACAGAGGGGATCATCACGATCTCCAGGCACCATCGGATCTGATCTCAATACTTTTTCTAACATTGAAGTAAATGAAGGCAAGAGCAGGTGGTTGAAACCTCCTTTCATTCATTAAGTGAGGGGAATGGAGGGTCTGGCAAGCCGCCTGCTCGAAGAGGTCCTGTGTATTGATTTTCTCAAAGAAGCCATGCCAAAGTCCTCAACTTGACAGAGAAGTCTGTGCACGCTAGCCCAGCACTTAATGGCTCAGCTACCCCCCTTACAGGAGCCATGCGTAGTTAAGGTGGCACTTAAAGAAAGATATCAGTACGAGTTTGGCTAAAGGGACACCAAGCCTTGGGTGACTGGGCACGCCTCTGTGAGGGGAATTTTCCTGAGTATATAGACTCAGTCTTTGTATTTTGTAAATATCGATGGTTGAGCAAAACTCCCGATTGTAAGATTTTGATGAAGCGTTGGTCTCTCTGGTAAATATAGAAGGCATTTGAGACTTCTTACCTTATGGATGTCAGCTTCTTTTCCATTTCTTTGTTTCCTATGTTAGAACAACTCGGAATTGGAGGATCTAGTCAAGTTGCTCTATTGTAGGATGATGTAGGTTGGATCACTGCAACAGTCTCAGTGTTTCTAATCAGTTCTTATGTTTTATTAGCGCTAGAATGGCTCGGAATTGGAGGATCCAGTCGAGTCACCCCTCAGCTCTTTGAAACTCTGGACCAAGAGGATCTTGGCTTCTGAGTTTTTCTTCTTCAAGCTTCTGGAGGCATGTGGCTCGAGGTTGTCTTGCTCACCCTTCTCACAAGTCTTCCATCTACTACCCTTTAATCAACTTACTGACATAAGTTGGATCAAGACCTCCCTTGCTTTCTACATACCAGGCCCATTTTCCTGTGTTAAAGCTATATTTTCTTTAGTCTTCACCCATCTGATCGCCCCATTAAACAAATCGTGACATAAAACTGATGGGCATTGGGCTCTGCTCCTGCAAGCAATCCAGGAGTGACTTCTGACACTAACATTTCTGGCGTCGTTGCTGGGGACGAAGTTGAAAATTTTCCCCAGGATTGAACGACATTGAGCCTCTGATTCTAAAGGTGCATTAGGTATCAGAGCCCTTGAAGATTGCTACTGTGCACCTGGCGACTCCATTGCGACGACTCTGCTTGGGAGAACCTGTCGAGTTAATTATGGCTTTTAGAGGTAGACACACGCAGTCTCATCCACAGCTGCCTCTAGCTACGCCCGAATCTGATCCAGAGGTGGTTCTCAGAAAAGGAAAGGCCCCTGAAGAAGAATCTTCCATCGCCAAACCAGGTAGTTCACCATCTCCTTTCGTAAGAACTCCATTTTTTCCTCCTCAGATTCTTGACCGTCCTCCTTCCGAGGTGTCCTGTTTCCTGAATTTTGGGAGTGTTCCTGCTGAGTTTTCCCCTCCTGATTTGGGATTGGAGGGAGAAATCTTTGTCACTCCCCTCTCCTATGAAGCTGCACCTTGGCATAGACCTAGGACTACAGAAGGTTTCCCCACTCCTGCACAAAGAAAAACACCTGTTGACTTGAGCTCTTTAGCTTTCTCCTTAAATCCTCTCTTGTTTCCCACTCCACTTCAAGACTCATTCCCAGTAGCCCCTTCGCGAACTCCTTCCCCTCCAAGCTCTCCTCCACCTAATATTCCTATGGCTGGTGCTAATCCCCCTCTGAATAGAATGGACGCCATAGTCGTTGTCAGATATGCTCCCTTAATCCTACCCCATCCTATGNTTTGCCTACAATAACAATTTTCATAGCTCCATCGGACTGCCACCCTACGAAGCTCTATATGGAAGGCCATGCAGAACGCCATTGAGTTTGGATAGATTAGAAGACCGAGTAACAGTTGGGTCAGAATTGATTCAAGAGATGGAGGAACAGGTGATTCATATTAGGCAGAGACTAAAGGAAGCACAGGATAGGTAGAAAATTTATGCGGATGCACACATGACCGACCGAAGTTATAAAGTGGGAGACCAAGTTTTCATTCGTATCAGGCCTAATAAGATTACCATATGGTTCGGGAAGGGGACAAAGTTGTCACCTCGATTTATAGGACCTGTTAGCGATATTTCTTGTAAAAGGGGATGGATTGCAAAGAATGGGTTAAAAACCCACTTGTCCAAGGTTTCAGATGATTATGCACCCAAGATAAGTCACGAGCAAGATTGAGCGGCAGCGATTTGCGCGCCCAGATCGACGACGCATATTGAATTTCGGACCCCCCTTGCCTTTCTACCTTTAAGCGGGGGGGGTCCAGAATCGGGGGCGCAACTCTCCAATGGTCCAGATTAGCGCACCTGGATCAAGGACGATGAAGACCATTCCGAACCCCCCCTGCCTTTCTACCTTTAAGCGGAGGGGGGGGGTCTGGAATCAAGCAAGCAGCTTTCGACGGCTGAGATTATAGCGCCAGGATCAACGGCGCCCGGTCAAGCCTCGTCCTTCTCAGCCGCTTTGGGTTTAACTGGCATGGGCCCTTCCCTCATCATGCCATCCTCCTTTCCGCCTTTCTCCTGCTGCCGCGTGTCATCCATCCACCTCTCCTTTATGGTCTGCATGGTCTTCCTTCTTTCTCATCATCCACACATCATCTGCCACGCGTCTCCCTCTCCTCCACATCAGCCTCCCCTTACAATGTGTCCATCACATCTATCCTTCCACCTCCTTCGCTTATCGCATCTTGCCATGTGTCCCTCCTGCAATCTCTCTCTCCCCGCTATCATAGCCCCATCACTCTGTTCCCATGCTCCACTTTCTGCGCTGTCCTCCCCGCATATCCTTTGAACCGGTCAGTTATTCCAGGTGTCTGCATGGGAGGCCCTCCACGTCCTGAAGATGTCGAGTTGGCCGGGCCATCCTCAATCCCGATATTGTAGTTATTGAAGCGGTTGGTGGTGGTTAGACATCACCTCCGCCTTAATGGGAAAGCACGGCCATGAATTTAAGGCACGTCGATTCGCCGTTGGAACTGTCAAAGAATTAAGATTGCGTCTGACATAAGTTGCACGATCTTTCAGATGTTGACTGTCAGAAGCCATGCAGACGCAAAGCTTTCAATGTTGTATCTTGGTTCCGCCGCTGTTGTTGTTTCGAGTATATGAAGGAATTTTCGCCATTTTTGTATCTATCGATGGTAGAGCTAAGCTCCCGACTGTAAAAGTTTCAGTAAACATTCTAGCTTTCTGGGTTATGTATCAATGTTTGAGACTTCTTCGTTTATAACAGACAGTTTTCCTTTTCCATCTATATTTCATCTCTTGCTGGAGAGTTCATGATCGAATGCTTCGCATGAATTGACACAGTTATGTTATGATAAATGATTTATTGTTGCATCGCTATTTTCTCTGGTTTCCTGCATTTGGAAGTAAGAAGATCTTGTTTTCAGATGCTTGTTCTCACAGTCTGTTAGAAGCCTGATGCCCATAGCAGACCCTTGCACTCTCCTCATGAAGTCTTCCCCCTATTCACCCTTTACTGCAACTCACTGTTCGAATTTTATCAAGACCTCACTCGTTTATGCATGCCTGGCCTAGTTTCTGCGTTGAGACGACTGTTCCGAGTTTGCTTCCATTTGATCACCCCTTTCAAACAAATCATGACATTAAACTGATGGGCGTCGGGCTCTACTCCTGCAAGCAATCCAGGAGTGACTTCCGTCGCCAACATTTCTGGCGCCATTGCCGGGGACGAAGTTGAACATTTTCCCCAGGATTGAACGACAAAGATCAATTGATTCTGAAGGTGCGTCAGATATCAGAACTTGAAGATTGCTACTATGCACCTGGCGACTCCATTTTGACGACTCCACTGGGGAGAACCTGCTCTATCAACTGTGGCTTCGAGAGGCAGACACACGAGGTCTAATCCACACTTGCCTTTAGTTACACCAGAGGCTGACGCAGAAGCGGTGCGCAAAAAGGGAAAGAGCTCTGCAAAATAAGTTTCCATCTCTGAAACAGGTAATACGCCCTCCCCTTCTGTGAGAACTCCATTTTCTTATTCACAGCTTCCTAGTTGTCCTTCTTCTGAAGTCCCTCGTTCTCTAAATTTCGGGAGCGTTCCTGCTGAGTTTTATCCTCCTGGTCTGGTATCAGAAAGAGAAATCCTTGTCACTCCCTCCTCCCTAGAGGCCTTGCCTCATCACAGACCTCTAGCTTCCGAAGGTTTCACCACCCCTCCTTTTGTTGTTATTGCTGCACAGAAAGAAGTGTTTTCACACTCAGGTCCCTTGGCTTTTTCTCTGTTTTCTCCGTTGTCTCCTCCAAGAACCTTTGTTCCGACATCTCCCGTCCGTACTCCTTCTCCTCCAGTTTCTCCTCTACCTAACATCCCTATGGCTGGTGTTAACCCTCCTCCGAACAGAATGGATGCCATAGTTGCTGCCAGATATGCTCCTTTGATTCTACCCCAGCCGCTGAACCCTCTCCCTGCTGGAGACTATTTGAAATACATGCCCAAGGTCAGTGGGGAGGGAGATGTAACTGCTGAAGAGCACCTAGATGCCTTTTACAACTATGCAGACAACTTGAATATAGAGAGTGAAGATGTCTGGATGAGAGTCTTTGTCCAAAGCCTGGATGGAGAGGTGAGGAAATGGTTCCGGGGACTGGCCCCTGGATCTATTGCGGGCATTGAAGCCTTGGATAACGTTTTCTTGAGGTAGTGGGGAGACATAAAAGATTATATGTATTACATGACAGAGTTTGGGTCTCTGAAGAAGTTAGAAGGAGAGTTTGTCTCAGACTTCTCCAAAAGATTTAATAGGATGTACAACAAAATTCCTGCAGAGATTAAACCCTCAGAGGCCTCTGCCCAAATTTCCTATGCTGGCGCATTTGACCCTGATTTATGTCTCGTGTTAAGATAAAGAAGAGCCACCTCTTTAGCTCAGATGAAAGATGCAGCTATAGAAGTGGAATCCAACATATTGGCAGCTGACAGATTGAGAAGCCAGGCTGACACAGACAGGAGAAAGGAAAAATCGGAAGTCTCAACTTCCGGCCCATCATTGCCCCACTCTCAAGTAAATGAGCTGACCCGAGTTATGAACCTCCTTAAAGAAGAGGTGGAGAGATTGAAGGTGGAAAGGAAGCAAATGTATAGGGGCCCTCAGAACATCGAAAATAA